>JAIPUU010001393.1:0-35409 GCA_020466095.1 Chlorops oryzae
TAAATTTTTTCTAAAAACAAAAAATCTAGATTTTCAGGCAATGCATGTTGCGCATGCACTACTTAATGAATGAAATAGCGATTTTAAGCAATCTTAGATTTTTAGAAGTGAAATTCTGACAAAAGTTTTTTTTAAAAATCTTTGACATGTTCGACATTCAAATTAGAGCGAAGTTTCCACGGTTTTGCAAACGAAAACACAAAATGCTAAAATTTTCGACTTTTCAAAAAGTTTGAATTTTCAGTTAAATTGTAAGTGCCACAGATTCCTCGATTTGACGCAAAACGGCAAAACTACATTTTTTCTAAAAACAAAAAATCTAGATTTTCAGGCAATGCATGTTGCGCATGCACTACTTAATGAATGAAATAGCGATTTTAAGCAATCTTAGATTTTTAGAAGTGAAATTCTGACAAAAGTTTGTTTTAAAAATCTTTGACATGTTCCGACATTCAAATTAGAGCGAAGTTTCCACGGTTTTGCAAACGAAAACACAAAATGCTAAAATTTTCGACTTTTCAAAAAGTTTGAATTTTCAGTTAAATTGTAAGTGCCACAGATTCCTCGATTTGACGCAAAACGGCAAAACTTACATTTTTTCTAAAAACAAAAAATCTAGATTTTCAGGCAATGCATGTTGCGCATGCACTACTTAATGAATGAAATAGCGATTTTAAGCAATCTTAGATTTTTAGAAGTGAAATTCTGACAAAATTTTGTTTTAAAAATCTTTGACATGTTCCGACATTCAAATTAGAGCGAAGTTTCCACGGTTTTGCAAACGAAAACACAAAATGCTAAAATTTTCGACTTTTCAAAAAGTTTGAATTTTCAGTTAAATTGTAAGTGCCACAGATTCCTCGATTTGACGCAAAACGGCAAAACTACATTTTTTCTAAAAACAAAAAATCTAGATTTTCAGGCAATGCATGTTGCGCATGCACTACTTAATGAATGAAATAGCGATTTTAAGCAATCTTAGATTTTTAGAAGTGAAATTCTGACAAAATTTTGTTTTAAAAATCTTTGACATGTTCCCGAGTGAAAATATCGGGCCGAAAAAACACCGAAAACACGCCTAAAAAGTGAAACAGGGCCGAATAAACATCGAAATATTTCAAAGAGCGACGTGAGGCCGATTTAAGGCCTACGAAAGGCCGACTTGAGGCCGAATTGAGGCCGAAAACACGCCGGATTTTTTTTAAAGAAAATGACACCGAAAAAACACCGAAAAAACGCCTAAGACCGACGTGAGGCCGATTTAAGGCCTGCGAGAAGCCGACTTTAGGCTGAATCGAGGCCGGATTAAGGCCGAACGGAAACATTCGCAGCTGAACCAAATATTTCATCTTCTCCAAGAAAAAAGCAGAAAAGATGTGGAAAGTTCTCTCCACCTGAGCCACCAGCAACAATTGTAAAACAATTATATGAAGATCAGCCACCAGCTTTAACTCCAACTATAGTTCAAACACCTACACCATCAATATCTCAAACTGCATACCAAAACCCATCAGCACCTTTATATCAACAGACCCCATCATCAGACTACCATCCACAACCGTGTTACTATCCACCACTGCCGCCGTTTTATCATCCACCAACAACAAATAATTACCCATCGCCTTCAGTATCATACAGCTATCAAGACATACCACCTATGCATTACCCATCAGAACCGCAATCAACGTCATCATCTATGTCACTACCCAGGGTAACTTCTGATCAAAATGAACCCTATACAGATTTTCAAAAATTTGTTAATTTATAATTAATAAAAATAATATCATATAATATAATTATATTCAAACACGATTTAATCCATTTCATTTAAAAAAAGCTTAGATATAGGCGTCTCACCGGCCTCATATAGGCGTTTTTTTCGGCTTCATATAGGCGTTTTTTCGGCCTCATTAAGGCGTCTTTTCGGCTTCATATAGGCGTCCTCACCGGCCTCATATAGGTGTTTTTTCGTCCTTATATAGGCGTGTTTTCGGCTTCATGTAGGCGTCTCTTCGGGCTCATTTAAGCGTATTTTCGGCCTCATATAGGCGTTTTTTCGGCCTTATATAGGCGTCTCTCTTCGGCCTCATATAGGTGTTTTTTCGTCCTTATATAGGCGTGTTTTCGGCTTCATGTAGGCGTCTCTTCGGGCTCATTTAAGCGTTTTTTCGGCCTTATATAGGCGTATTTTCGGCCTCATATAGGCGTCTCTTCGGCCCCATATGGGCGTCTTTTCGGCCTCAAATAGGCGTCTATTCGGCCATGTGTTCACTACCTGGGCTAGATTTCGGCGTCGAATCGGCGTATTCGACAATGCTCGAGCAAAGTCAAAAATTCGTAGATTTATCGGCCTTATATTTTCACTCGGGTTCCGACATTCAAATTAGAGCGAAGTTTCCACGGTTTTGCAAACGAAAACACAAAATGCTAAAATTTTCGACTTTTCAAAAAGTTTGAATTTTCAGTTAAATTGTAAGTGCCACAGATTCCTCGATTTGACGCAAAACGGCAAAACTACATTTTTTCTAAAAACAAAAAATCTAGATTTTCAGGCAATGCATGTTGCGCATGCACTACTTAATGAATGAAATAGCGATTTTAAGCAATCTTAGATTTTTAGAAGTGAAATTCTGACAAAATTTTATTTTAAAAATCTTTGACATGTTCCGACATTCAAATTAGAGCGAAGTTTCCACGGTTTTGCAAACGAAAACACAAAATGCTAAAATTTTCGACTTTTCAAAAAGTTTGAATTTTCAGTTAAATTGTAAGTGCCACAGATTCCTCGATTTGACGCAAAACGGCAAAACTACATTTTTTCTAAAAACAAAAAATCTAGATTTTCAGGCAATGCATGTTGCGCATGCACTACTTAATGAATGAAATAGCGATTTTAAGCAATCTTAGATTTTGAGAAGTGAAATTCTGACAAAAGTTTGTTTTAAAATCTTTGACATGTTCCGACATTCAAATTAGAGCGAAGTTTCCACGGTTTTGCAAACGAAAACACAAAATGCTAAAATTTTCGACTTTTCAAAAAGTTTGAATTTTCAGTTAAATTGTAAGTGCCACAGATTCCTCGATTTGACGCAAAACGGCAAAACTACATTTTTTCTAAAAACAAAAAATCTAGATTTTCAGGCAATGCATGTTGCGCATGCACTACTTAATGAATGAAATAGCGATTTTAAGCAATCTTAGATTTTTAGAAGTGAAATTCTGACAAAAGTTTGTTTTAAAAAATCTTTGACATGTTCCGACATTCAAATTAGAGCGAAGTTTCCACGGTTTTGCAAACGAAAACACAAAATGCTAAAATTTTCGACTTTTCAAAAAGTTTGAATTTTCAGTTAAATTGTAAGTGCCACAGATTCCTCGATTTGACGCAAAACGGCAAAACTACATTTTTTCTAAAAACAAAAAATCTAGATTTTCAGGCAATGATTATTGCGCATGCACTACTTAATGAATGAAATAGCGATTTTAAGCAATCTTAGATTTTTAGAAGTGAAATTCTGACAAAAGTTTGTTTTAAAAATCTTTGACATGTTCCGACATTCAAATTAGAGCGAAGTTTCTACGGTTTTGCAAACGAAAACACAAAATGCTAAAATTTTCGACTTTTCAAAAAGTTTGAATTTTCAGTTAAATTGTAAGTGCCACAGATTCCTCGATTTGACGCAAAACGGCAAAACTACATTTTTTCTAAAAACAAAAAATCTAGATTTTCAGGCAATGATTATTGCGCATGCACTACTTAATGAATGAAATAGCGATTTTAAGCAATCTTAGATTTTTAGAAGTGAAATTCTGACAAAATTTTGGTTTAAAAATCTTTGACATGTTCCGACATTCAAATTAGAGCGAAGTTTCCACGGTTTTGCAAACGAAAACACAAAATGCTAAAATTTTCGACTTTTCAAAAAGTTTGAATTTTCAGTTAAATTGTAAGTGCCACAGATTCCTCGATTTGACGCAAAACGGCAAAACTACATTTTTTCTAAAAACAAAAAATCTAGATTTTCAGGCAATGCATGTTGCGCATGCACTACTTAATGAATGAAATAGCGATTTTAAGCAATCTTAGATTTTTAGAAGTGAAATTCTGACAAAATTTTATTTTAAAAATCTTTGACATGTTCCGACATTCAAATTAGAGCGAAGTTTCCACGGTTTTGCAAACGAAAACACAAAATGCTAAAATTTTCGACTTTTCAAAAAGTTTGAATTTTCAGTTAAATTGTAAGTGCCACAGATTCCTCGATTTGACGCAAAACGGCAAAACTACATTTTTTCTAAAAACAAAAAAATCTAGATTTTCAGGCAATGCATGTTGCGCATGCACTACTTAATGAATGAAATAGCGATTTTAAGCAATCTTAGATTTTTAGAAGTGAAATTCTGACAAAAGTTTGTTTTAAAAATCTTTGACATGTTCCGACATTCAAATTAGAGCGAAGTTTCCACGGTTTTGCAAACGAAAACACAAAATGCTAAAATTTTCGACTTTTCAAAAAGTTTGAATTTTCAGTTAAATTGTAAGTGCCACAGATTCCTCGATTTGACGCAAAACGGCAAAACTACATTTTTTCTAAAAACAAAAAATCTAGATTTTCAGGCAATGCATGTTGCGCATGCACTACTTAATGAATGAAATAGCGATTTTAAGCAATCTTAGATTTTTAGAAGTGAAATTCTGACAAAAGTTTGTTTTAAAAATCTTTGACATGTTCCGACATTCAAATTAGAGCGAAGTTTCCACGGTTTTGCAAACGAAAACACAAAATGCTAAAATTTTCGACTTTTCAAAAAGTTTGAATTTTCAGTTAAATTGTAAGTGCCACAGATTCCTCGATTTGACGCAAAACGGCAAAACTACATTTTTTCTAAAAACAAAAAATCTAGATTTTCAGGCAATGCATATTGCGCATGCACTACTTAATGAATGAAATAGCGATTTTAAGCAATCTTAGATTTTTAGAAGTGAAATTCTGACAAAAGTTTGTTTTAAAAATCTTTGACATGTTCCGACATTCAAATTAGAGCGAAGTTTCCACGGTTTTGCAAACGAAAACACAAAATGCTAAAATTTTCGACTTTTCAAAAAGTTTGAATTTTCAGTTAAATTGTAAGTGCCACAGATTCCTCGATTTGACGCAAAACGGCAAAACTACATTTTTTCTAAAAACAAAAAATCTAGATTTTCAGGCAATGCATGTTGCGCATGCACTACTTAATGAATGAAATAGCGATTTTAAGCAATCTTAGATTTTTAGAAGTGAAATTCTGACAAAATTTTGTTTTAAAAATCTTTGACATGTTCCGACATTCAAATTAGAGCGAAGTTTCCACGGTTTTGCAAACGAAAACACAAAATGCTAAAATTTTCGACTTTTCAAAAAGTTTGAATTTTCAGTTAAATTGTAAGTGCCACAGATTCCTCGATTTGACGCAAAACGGCAAAACTACATTTTTTCTAAAAACAAAAAATCTAGATTTTCAGGCAATGCATGTTGCGCATGCACTACTTAATGAATGAAATAGCGATTTTAAGCAATCTTAGATTTTTAGAAGTGAAATTCTGACAAAATTTGTTTTAAAAATCTTTGACATGTTCCGACATTCAAATTAGAGCGAAGTTTCCACGGTTTTGCAAACGAAAACACAAAATGCTAAAATTTTCGACTTTTCAAAAAGTTTGAATTTTCAGTTAAATTGTAAGTGCCACAGATTCCTCGATTTGACGCAAAACGGCAAAACTACATTTTTTCTAAAAACAAAAAATCTAGATTTTCAGGCAATGCATGTTGCGCATGCACTACTTAATGAATGAAATAGCGATTTTAAGCAATCTTAGATTTTTAGAAGTGAAATTCTGACAAAAGTTTGTTTTAAAAATCTTTGACATGTTCCGACATTCAAATTAGAGCGAAGTTTCCACGGTTTTGCAAACGAAAACACAAAATGCTAAAATTTTCGACTTTTCAAAAAGTTTGAATTTTCAGTTAAATTGTAAGTGCCACAGATTCCTCGATTTGACGCAAAACGGCAAAACTACATTTTTTCTAAAAACAAAAAATCTAGATTTTCAGGCAATGCATGTTGCGCATGCACTACTTAATGAATGAAATAGCGATTTTAAGCAATCTTAGATTTTTAGAAGTGAAATTCTGACAAAAGTTTGTTTTAAAAATCTTTGACATGTTCCGACATTCAAATTAGAGCGAAGTTTCCACGGTTTTGCAAACGAAAACACAAAATGCTAAAATTTTCGACTTTTCAAAAAGTTTGAATTTTCAGTTAAATTGTAAGTGCCACAGATTCCTCGATTTGACGCAAAACGGCAAAACTACATTTTTTCTAAAAACAAAAAATCTAGATTTTCAGGCAATGCATGTTGCGCATGCACTACTTAATGAATGAAATAGCGATTTTAAGCAATCTTAGATTTTTAGAAGTGAAATTCTGACAAAAGTTTGTTTTAAAAATCTTTGACATGTTCTGACATTCAAATTAGAGCGAAGTTTCCACGGTTTTGCAAACGAAAACACAAAATGCTAAAATTTTCGACTTTTCAAAAAGTTTGAATTTTCAGTTAAATTGTAAGTGCCACAGATTCCTCGATTTGACGCAAAACGGCAAAACTACATTTTTTCTAAAAACAAAAAATCTAGATTTTCAGGCAATGCATGTTGCGCATGCACTACTTAATGAATGAAATAGCGATTTTAAGCAATCTTAGATTTTTAGAAGTGAAATTCTGACAAAAGTTTGTTTTAAAAATCTTTGACATGTTCCGACATTCAAATTAGAGCGAAGTTTCCACGGTTTTGCAAACGAAAACACAAAATGCTAAAATTTTCGACTTTTCAAAAAGTTTGAATTTTCAGTTAAATTGTAAGTGCCACAGATTCCTCGATTTGACGCAAAACGGCAAAACTACATTTTTTCTAAAAACAAAAAATCTAGATTTTCAGGCAATGCATGTTGCGCATGCACTACTTAATGAATGAAATAGCGATTTTAAGCAATCTTAGATTTTTAGAAGTGAAATTCTGACAAAAGTTTGTTTTAAAAATCTTTGACATGTTCCGACATTCAAATTAGAGCGAAGTTTCCACGGTTTTGCAAACGAAAACACAAAATGCTAAAATTTTCGACTTTTCAAAAAGTTTGAATTTTCAGTTAAATTGTAAGTGCCACAGATTCCTCGATTTGACGCAAAACGGCAAAACTACATTTTTTCTAAAAACAAAAAATCTAGATTTTCAGGCAATGCATGTTGCGCATGCACTACTTAATGAATGAAATAGCGATTTTAAGCAATCTTAGATTTTTAGAAGTGAAATTCTGACAAAAGTTTGTTTTAAAAATCTTTGACATGTTCCGACATTCAAATTAGAGCGAAGTTTCCACGGTTTTGCAAACGAAAACACAAAATGCTAAAATTTTCGACTTTTCAAAAAGTTTGAATTTTCAGTTAAATTGTAAGTGCCACAGATTCCTCGATTTGACGCAAAACGGCAAAACTACATTTTTTCTAAAAACAAAAAATCTAGATTTTCAGGCAATGCATGTTGCGCATGCACTACTTAATGAATGAAATAGCGATTTTAAGCAATCTTAGATTTTTAGAAGTGAAATTCTGACAAAAGTTTGTTTTAAAAATCTTTGACATGTTCCGACATTCAAATTAGAGCGAAGTTTCCACGGTTTTGCAAACGAAAACACAAAATGCTAAATTTTTCGACTTTTCAAAAAGTTTGAATTTTCAGTTAAATTGTAAGTGCCACAGATTCCTCGATTTGACGCAAAACGGCAAAACTACATTTTTTCTAAAAACAAAAAATCTAGATTTTCAGGCAATGCATGTTGCGCATGCACTACTTAATGAATGAAATAGCGATTTTAAGCAATCTTAGATTTTTAGAAGTGAAATTCTGACAAAAGTTTGTTTTAAAAATCTTTGACATGTTCCGACATTCAAATTAGAGCGAAGTTTCCACGGTTTTGCAAACGAAAACACAAAATGCTAAATTTTCGACTTTTCAAAAAGTTTGAATTTTCAGTTAAATTGTAAGTGCCACAGATTCCTCGATTTGACGCAAAACGGCAAAACTACATTTTTTCTAAAAACAAAAAATCTAGATTTTCAGGCAATGCATGTTGCGCATGCACTACTTAATGAATGAAATAGCGATTTTAAGCAATCTTAGATTTTTAGAAGTGAAATTCTGACAAAAGTTTGTTTTAAAAATCTTTGACATGTTCTGACATTCAAATTAGAGCGAAGTTTCCACGGTTTTGCAAACGAAAACACAAAATGCTAAAATTTTCGACTTTTCAAAAAGTTTGAATTTTCAGTTAAATTGTAAGTGCCACAGATTCCTCGATTTGACGCAAAACGGCAAAACTACATTTTTTCTAAAAACAAAAAATCTAGATTTTCAGGCAATGCATGTTGCGCATGCACTACTTAATGAATGAAATAGCGATTTTAAGCAATCTTAGATTTTTAGAAGTGAAATTCTGACAAAAGTTTGTTTTAAAAATCTTTGACATGTTCCGACATTCAAATTAGAGCGAAGTTTCCACGGTTTTGCAAACGAAAACACAAAATGCTAAAATTTTCGACTTTTCAAAAAGTTTGAATTTTCAGTTAAATTGTAAGTGCCACAGATTCCTCGATTTGACGCAAAACGGCAAAACTACATTTTTTCTAAAAACAAAAAATCTAGATTTTCAGGCAATGCATGTTGCGCATGCACTACTTAATGAATGAAATAGCGATTTTAAGCAATCTTAGATTTTTAGAAGTGAAATTCTGACAAAAGTTTGTTTTAAAAATCTTTGACATGTTCCGACATTCAAATTAGAGCGAAGTTTCCACGGTTTTGCAAACGAAAACACAAAATGCTAAAATTTTCGACTTTTCAAAAAGTTTGAATTTTCAGTTAAATTGTAAGTGCCACAGATTCCTCGATTTGACGCAAAACGGCAAAACTACATTTTTTCTAAAAACAAAAAATCTAGATTTTCAGGCAATGCATGTTGCGCATGCACTACTTAATGAATGAAATAGCGATTTTAAGCAATCTTAGATTTTTAGAAGTGAAATTTTGACAAAAGTTTGTTTTAAAAATCTTTGACATGTTCCGACTGTTGTGTGTCACAACCGCACAAACAGTTCTTATACCTTATTTCGATATGCGATAAAGTACAACAACGAAAACACCGGCGTTCAGAATCAATAAAACATTAACGCTGACGTAAACACTCAAAGCCAATGATCGCAAATACTAAGAACATCAGACGATTGGATCGGGCGAGTGAGCGGCAAGACGAAATGGCCGAAACAGCTAGTCAGCAATTATGTCGCATAAGCTATGCACAAGAAGTTCATCGTCTTAAATACTGACCTGCTCCAATAATAATAATAACAACAACACGTAGCAGGTGAAGACTGGAATAAAGCTGACGCTAGAAGTATTAAGCAACAGCAGCACGCAACAACAACAATCGAGATGACCCAGAAGAGTGTCGCAACAACCGATATTGCTAGAACAGCAATATCTCTTGAAGACTGGAATAAAGCTGACGCTAGAAGTATTAAGCAACAGCAGCACGCAACAACAACAATCGAGATGACCCAGAAGAGTGTCGCAACAACCGATATTGCTAGAACAGCAATATCTCTTTATTTAAACTGAGATTCGTGCACTGGAGGAGGACTACGATCAGAACCGTGAACCGAAGTATTCAGTAGATCTCAACTTTAACGCACCTACTCACGAGCCAGGACGTTGAAGTGTGGATCTCCGTGTTAGCTAGGGAATAGCTCATAAAAGTTAGTTAGCTTAAGGATTTAATGTTACGCCTTAAAGTAAATCAATAAATGTTATATTCAATATTAAACGGTCTCGAGTAATTCCTTGCGTTAAGCTACTTAGACGCGCTCCCTAGACGACACAACATTTATGGCGCAGCCGGTAGGATGATATAACATTAATGGCGCAGCCGGTTTTCGACTAAAGTAAGTCGGGAAGGAACTACGATCCGTGCGGTTTTCAAAGAACGACAATCCTGATAATGGGTTTAAGTTGGTGAATATTCCACTTATTTTCGAACCAGTTACTATAAACTGTTGGAGAGCGGTGATACCAAATCCAACAGGGTCCGGGAGAGTTGATAACTCCAAAGGACACCTTAGTAAAAATGGCGCGAAGTGGGCGGAATAACACCGATGATTTTTATATTAACCTTATTTAAGTTGTACTGTTATAAACTGTTGGAGAGCGATGATACCAAATCCAACAGGGTCTGGGAGAGTTGATAACTCCAAAGGACACCTTAGCAATACGGTTTATTAAGAGTTGTATAAGAAAATCCAAGATTAGTCGAAAATTGTATAATAAAATAGAGTAAAAAGACAGAGCTGAAGACCAAAGACATAATCGGAAGGCGGAAAGCAGAAAATCGACAGAGCATAAGACACGCATAAACATATGGTGAGTTAAAAAAAAAAAAAACTTGAATAAAAATTTTTTTTTTTTGCCCAGACTCCTAACTGTTAACAAGTTAACAATGAATTCCAATATTTTGGTTAGATTCACTTGTTTATTCACGTCCGAGGCTCAGAATAATAATTGCACAGTTTTTTACATATATGTTAGAAACATGAGTTATATTGAGAATAAACGGCATAACAAATTTAAAAAACGGTTTTGCAATCACAGCCAAAATGTAGTCCGAAGCGAAAAACCACTTATCAACGCTAATTTGAATCCGAACTAATAGAAATACAATAATGCCATCCTTTAAAAATTTAACCACGAGAAAGATCTTCTTCGAAGATTTAGAAAGGCTCGGGATATTTAATAGAGTAATAAATATAGAAAGTAAAAAGGAAAATCTATTGAAAATTAAAAAAGATTTTCGAAATATTGGAGTTGAAGATGAAATTAACTTTGAGTTGGTTAGAAAAGTAAAACATATTGAGAGTAAAAAAGAAAATATTTTGAAATGTAGAGAGAGCAGGAACTCGCACGAAGAGAAAAAGCAAGCTTACGAATATGGGCTTCCATCAAAATCAGATAAAAGCGTACATTTAATAACATGTTTTCAATCCGAACGAATAGAAACATTAAATGATACATTACGGCAAGACTTTCAAGATGATGAATACAGTATAAATAAAGACGAAGATAGAATCAGCATGTTTCAATTGTTCTGGATTTTGATAGTAGATTTATTTATAATCTTTGCTAAAAACATAACCGTAAGATTTTATCGTTTTCACAAAAATCATAGTAGTAGAGAAAAAGTAGTTATTTCATTTGGAAAATTAAATGATCTTGAGACAACTCTCAAAACGAACGAATCAGATTTAATGTCATACAACGCAGTAAGTCCGTTAGTTGGCACTAAAAT
The DNA here is from genome assembly GCA_020466095.1 of Chlorops oryzae. Lineage (NCBI taxonomy): Eukaryota > Metazoa > Arthropoda > Insecta > Diptera > Chloropidae > Chlorops > Chlorops oryzae. Next base: position 11,431 of record JAIPUU010001393.1, read on the forward strand.
TTATACAAAATTTATTAAGCGAGAATTTTTAGGAAAATTTTCTGACAACGATAATCACTTTGAAGGACTGGACATACTTTTCAAGGAAACTGATAGCAAGAGTCAAATAGATGACCCTGTTGGAAAAATTGAACAGGAAAATAACCTCACATATAGCAAAAATAATGAAAAAACTAGACATGTAGCATCACTCTCACTTCCAATAGCCAACGTAAGCGAAAGTATTTGTACTGCAGAGACAGTGACGATCAAAGCTAAGGCAATAGGAGTGGAGACAATTGATGTAGAAAACCTTTCCAAGCGAAAAATTTTGCGCAAGGGAAAAGTCAGGCAGAAAAAAGAATTTGTTAACAAGACATCGAGCATGAAAATATTTAATCAACTCGAAGAAGAGCGTAAAGAAATTATATTGCAGAAGATTTTTAAGAGAAACGTTATTGCAGAGAAGAATTCAATTAAAGACAATGTGTGGATCGAATTACCCTGCAACAAGGCTATCGATTACACCATATCTCGTTTGGTTGATTCAGGAGCAGAAACATATTTGTTTGAAGATATGGCAACGGACGCCAAGAATAGAAAATGTTTACGAATATTATTGAAAAATGAGACTTGTAAAAGGTTTACTGATAGGACTGACGGAAACCGGATGAAATTATTAGAACGAGGGCATAGGATTCGTACAGAAAAGACTTTCACAGTTCCACCCTCTGAGACGAGAATAATCCCGAACGAAACCGGGCTACTCGAGCACAAGATAAACGTGGAAATCGGACACGGAGTCCGTAAGAATAAGCAAAAGTATAGAGATCTGAACAAAGCATATTATTGGAAACACGACAGGTATAGATATGTTCTCAGCAGCAACATTTTTGAATGGAATGACATCCAGCACAATATAAGAACTCTCATTAGCAAAATCGTTACTTCTCTTCTAGACAAAGTTTTCGCGCACAATTTCTGTGTACCTTAAAATGCTTCACTCAATAAATGATAAACGAAAAAACAATGGCTAGTTTCAAGTAAAGATACAAATAATTTCGTTTTTTAAGACATTAAACAAGATTTTCTAAAGCAACATACAAGCTAATGCATTTTTTTTTAAATAAAAATTAGTATTGAATAAATAAAATAAAATTTTAACAGTTCGCACTCAGGGCACATTAACCTACACGTTTTTTTTTACTATTTTTTCAAGAGCAGCTTTTCAACAAAAATCGCAAACCTAAGCAAGAAGTGGTCTTCCAACTTTAAAAAAAAAAAAAGGGAATAGTATTGCGAAGGTAAAAGGGTCACTAATCATGCCTAAATTTTTCAAGCAAATGTGCACATACTTCTTGATGAAAAACAAAAAAAATAATAAGTAAATCGAATAGTATATGCACACTTATATTTACAGATCCAAAAGTATTTGCATGGATGGCAAATATATACATGCACATACTTCAGAGATGACGACATAAGAACCTACATATATCTGAAGTTTTTTTTTTAACGCGATCAAAATTTAACAAAAAGAAATGCACACAGATATGTTTTGTCCGTTTGTGAGGTTTAAGCTACCTTGAAAGCGCTGTGCATTCAAAAACATACATATGTAAATTCATCATATCATCAAGATCCATCCACAATTTTTTATATAAGTTTTCAAACCTTAAACTTTTTAAGAGGGGGAAGGGGTCTATTATGGTCTAGTATTATTACAAATTGAAAAAAAAAAAAAATGCATTTCCATATTGTCTATACCTAAAATGAGAAAAGTATTTGCATGGATGGTCGTTCATGCATGCACATGCTTACAATTTAAGACATAAGTATATCAAATGTTAAGAGCTTATGTCGCACGATCAAAGTCGAATTATCAAGTGAAGTTAATAAGCAAGCATATAGCAAGCTTCATTCGCACTCATACAATCATGCATACATACATATAGCAAGCTTCATCCAAACTCATTCAAACTCAGAACATAAAATCACACATGGCTCACAAATATGAAAACTAAGGGCTCATTTACACTTTTGACGTTTAACATCAAATTGACTGAAAATTTTAAAATAATATCTCGATTCAAAAAAACGATTTCGACGTAAAAATTCTTACGATTGTTTTGAATAAGATTTTACAAATATATAAATTGCCCCCTAATATATAAAAAAAAAAAAATAATAAAATAAAAATAAAAAAATAAAAAATATATAAAAAATAAAAATATATGCAGAATTTCGAGAAGCTTTACAGTATATATGTTAGTAAAATCGTAAGAAAATATAATTTTGCTTCAACCTAAAAACTGACAGAAATAAATGTTTAAAATGTAATACAGAGAGAATACAAATGAATATATAATAAATATTTTCGATGCAAGTGTCGAAATGAAGCTTTTTTTTGCACGAGTGGTAAATGTTGTAAAACGAGGCGCAGCCGAGTTTTACAATACCACGAGTGCGAAAAAAGCTGAGTTTCGACACGAGTGCCGAACAATATTTTATGCAATAAGATTTCAAATTGGATTTTAACCTAAATTTAAGAAAGCGTGTTTTTTGTTTGTTTGTTATTGTGAAGAAATTTTTTATTTTGATTTGACAGATTCATAATTTGAAAATCTATATTATACAACTTCGTAGTATGCTCTGCTTATTTTTGCCTTGTATTTTTTGAAATGCGTGCGTTTTGAAATTTATTATTGCACGCCTTGAAATTCATTCTTAAAAAACCATGTAGTATGCCATGCTTTTTGTTTGTATAAACAATTTTTTATACTTTCTCAAAACTAGTGTCATAATATGCTTCATTATGATTTTGAAATCGACATCATAATAGGCCTATTATGATGTCGAATTGCATAAAAGAAATTTTTAAACTTAGAATAAGTAAATTTTTTGATTGTAATAGTAATTTTTTAAATAGTAGAGTTAAGAAATATCAGTTTAAAGCTTTTATTCAACGCGGAGATCACACACCATGAAACGAAAAGATGTGGATGATCAGAAAGCGGCATATCCCACACCAAACAACAACACGGCAGCACAACAACAGCGCAAAAGACCAATGAAACTCGCAATACAACACCAGACACTTCAAAAGGCAGTACAACAACTATGGTATAATCAACCACACCAATTTCAGCTACTATAGAATAACCGATGACATTGCTGGGTCTACAAACAACGGCGGAATTAACTAAATTTCAACGCAGCCATGCAGCAAGCACTTTAACTCGAAAAGTCGTTTCACCACACGGAGGTCACAACAAGTAATGACTTGATGAAAAGTCACGATGCTCGTGACTTTGCTGAAGGAGGGGAGGAATGTTGTGTGTCACAACCGCACAAACAGTTCTTATACCTTATTTCGATATGCGATAAAGTACAACAACGAAAACACCGGCGTTCAGAATCAATAAAACATTAACGCTGACGTAAACACTCAAAGCCAATGATCGCAAATACTAAGAACATCAGACGATTGGATCGGGCGAGTGAGCGGCAAGACGAAATGGCCGAAACAGCTAGTCAGCAATTATGTCGCATAAGCTATGCACAAGAAGTTCATCGTCTTAAATACTGACCTGCTCCAATAATAATAATAACAACAACACGTAGCAGGTGAAGACTGGAATAAAGCTGACGCTAGAAGTATTAAGCAACAGCAGCACGCAACAACAACAATCGAGATGACCCAGAAGAGTGTCGAATTCTCTTTATTTAAACTGAGATTCGTGCACTGGAGGAGGACTACGATCAGAACCGTGAACCGAAGTATTCAGTAGATCTCAACTTTAACGCACCTACTCACGAGCCAGGACGTTGAAGTGTGGATCTCCGTGTTAGCTAGGGAATAGCTCATAAAAGTTAGTTAGCTTAAGGATTTAATGTTACGCCTTAAAGTAAATCAATAAATGTTATATTCAATATTAAACGGTCTCGAGTAATTCCTTGCGTTAAGCTACTTAGACGCGCTCCCTAGACGACACAACATTTATGGCGCAGCCGGTAGGATGATATAACATTAATGGCGCAGCCGGTTTTCGACTAAAGTAAGTCGGGAAGGAACTACGATCCGTGCGGTTTTCAAAGAACGACAATCCTGATAATGGGTTTAAGTTGGTGAATATTCCACTTATTTTCGAACCAGTTACTATAAACTGTTGGAGAGCGGTGATACCAAATCCAACAGGGTCCGGGAGAGTTGATAACTCCAAAGGACACCTTAGTAAAAATGGCGCGAAGTGGGCGGAATAACACCGATGATTTTTATATTAACCTTATTTAAGTTGTACTGTTATAAACTGTTGGAGAGCGGTGATACCAAATCCAACAGGGTCTGGGAGAGTTGATAACTCCAAAGGACACCTTAGCAATACGGTTTATTAAGAGTTGTATAAGAAAATCCAAGATTAGTCGAAAATTGTATAATAAAATAGAGTAAAAAGACAGAGCTGAAGACCAAAGACATAATCGGAAGGCGGAAAGCAGAAAATCGACAGAGCATAAGACACGCATAAACATATGGTGAGTTAAAAAAAAAAAAAACTTGAATAAAATATTTTTTTTTTTGCCCAGACTCCTAACTGTTAACAAGTTAACAATGAATTCCAATATTTTGGTTAGATTCACTTGTTTATTCACGTCCGAGGCTCAGAATAATAATTGCACAGTTTTTTACATATATGTTAGAAACATGAGTTATATTGAGAATAAACGGCATAACAAATTTAAAAAACGGTTTTGCAATCACAGCCAAAATGTAGTCCGAAGCGAAAAACCACTTATCAACGCTAATTTGAATCCGAACTAATAGAAATACAATAATGCCATCCTTTAAAAATTTAACCACGAGAAAGATCTTCTTCGAAGATTTAGAAAGGCTCGGGATATTTAATAGAGTAATAAATATAGAAAGTAAAAAGGAAAATCTATTGAAAATTAAAAAAGATTTTCGAAATATTGGAGTTGAAGATGAAATTAACTTTGAGTTGGTTAGAAAAGTAAAACATATTGAGAGTAAAAAAGAAAATATTTTGAAATGTAGAGAGAGCAGGAACTCGCACGAAGAGAAAAAGCAAGCTTACGAATATGGGCTTCCATCAAAATCAGATAAAAGCGTACATTTAATAACATGTTTTCAATCCGAACGAATAGAAACATTAAATGATACATTACGGCAAGACTTTCAAGATGATGAATACAGTATAAATAAAGACGAAGATAGAATCAGCATGTTTCAATTGTTCTGGATTTTGATAGTAGATTTATTTATAATCTTTGCTAAAAACATAACCGTAAGATTTTATCGTTTTCACAAAAATCATAGTAGTAGAGAAAAAGTAGTTATTTCATTTGGAAAATTAAATGATCTTGAGACAACTCTCAAAACGAACGAATCAGATTTAATGTCATACAACGCAGTAAGTCCGTTAGTTGGCACTAAAATTTATACAAAATTTATTAAGCGAGAATTTTTAGGAAAATTTTCTGACAACGATAATCACTTTGAAGGACTGGACATACTTTTCAAGGAAACTGATAGCAAGAGTCAAATAGATGACCCTGTTGGAAAAATTGAACAGGAAAATAACCTCACATATAGCAAAAATAATGAAAAAACTAGACATGTAGCATCACTCTCACTTCCGATAGCCAACGTAAGCGAAAGTATTTGTACTGCAGAGACAGTGACGATCAAAGCTAAGGCAATAGGAGTGGAGACAATTGATGTAGAAAACCTTTCCAAGCGAAAAATTTTGCGCAAGGGAAAAGTCAGGCAGAAAAAAGAATTTGTTAACAAGACATCGAGCATGAAAATATTTAATCAACTCGAAGAAGAGCGTAAAGAAATTATATTGCAGAAGATTTTTAAGAGAAACGTTATTGCAGAGAAGAATTCAATTAAAGACAATGTGTGGATCGAATTACCCTGCAACAAGGCTATCGATTACACCATATCTCGTTTGGTTGATTCAGGAGCAGAAACATATTTGTTTGAAGATATGGCAACGGACGCCAAGAATAGAAAATGTTTACGAATATTATTGAAAAATGAGACTTGTAAAAGGTTTACTGATAGGACTGACGGAAACCGGATGAAATCATTAGAACGAGGGCATAGGATTCGTACAGAAAAGACTTTCACAGTTCCACCCTCTGAGACGAGAATAATCCCGAACGAAACCGGGCTACTCGAGCACAAGATAAACGTGGAAATCGGACACGGAGTCCGTAAGAATAAGCAAAAGTATAGAGATCTGAACAAAGCATATTATTGGAAACACGACAGGTATAGATATGTTCTCAGCAGCAACATTTTTGAATGGAATGACATCCAGCACAATATAAGAACTCTCATTAGCAAAATCGTTACTTCTCTTCTAGACAAAGTTTTCGCGCACAATTTCTGTGTACCTTAAAATGCTTCACTCAATAAATGATAAACGAAAAAACAATGGCTAGTTTCAAGTAAAGATACAAATAATTTCGTTTTTTAAGACATTAAACAAGATTTTCTAAAGCAACATACAAGCTAATGCATTTTTTTTTAAATAAAAATTAGTATTGAATAAATAAAAAAAAATTTTAACAGTTCGCACTCAGGGCACATTAACCTACACGTTTTTTTTTACTATTTTTTCAAGAGCAGCTTTTCAACAAAAATCGCAAACCTAAGCAAGAAGTGGTCTTCCAACTTTAAAAAAAAAAAAAAGGGAATAGTATTGCGAAGGTAAAAGGGTCACTAATCATGCCTAAATTTTTCAAGCAAATGTGCACATACTTCTTGATGAAAAACAAAAAAAATAATAAGTAAATCGAATAGTATATGCACACTTATATTTACAGATCCAAAAGTATTTGCATGGATGGCAAATATATACATGCACATACTTCAGAGATGACGACATAAGAACCTACATATATCTGAAGTTTTTTTTTTAACGCGATCAAAATTTAACAAAAAGAAATGCACACAGATATGTTTTGTCCGTTTGTGAGGTTTAAGCTACCTTGAAAGCGCTGTGCATTCAAAAACATACATATGTACATTCATCATATCATCAAGATCCATCCACAATTTTTTATATAAGTTTTCAAACCTTAAACTTTTTAAGAGGGGGAAGGGGTCTATTATGGTCTAGTATTATTACAAATTGAAAAAAAAAAAAAAATGCATTTCCATATTGTCTATACCTAAAATGAGAAAAGTATTTGCATGGATGGTCGTTCATGCATGCACATGCTTACAATTTAAGACATAAGTATATCAAATGTTAAGAGCTTATGTCGCACGATCAAAGTCGAATTATCAAGTGAAGTTAATAAGCAAGCATATAGCAAGCTTCATTCGCACTCATACAATCATGCATACATACATATAGCAAGCTTCATCCAAACTCATTCAAACTCAGAACATAAAATCACACATGGCTCACAAATATGAAAACTAAGGGCTCATTTACACTTTTGACGTTTAACATCAAATTGACTGAAAATTTTAAAATAATATCTCGATTCAAAAAAACGATTTCGACGTAAAAATTCTTACGATTGTTTTGAATAAGATTTTACAAATATATATGAGAAGCAGGGTAGCTTAAAGTTTTTTAAAGAATGTTTTAATTAAAGTTTTATTTAACAAAAAATATGGCTCAATTTAAGTAATGAAAAGAAAATGGATAAAAGCGTTTTAACAAATAGAAATTTAGGTTCGCGTCGTTTTTCGTCGTCACGGCTCGATTTTAACTTTAGCGTCGTCACTCGTTCGCTTCAAAACATCGACTGCCTCCGACTTTGGCAAACGTACAATGAATGACTCTAGTGTTGCCAACGCGATGGGAAATTCGATCCCACAACTCGGCCATCCTGCGAGCCATTCGCCTCGAATGCGTCATCACTGTCACCATCGTCGTTATATGGCAACCAGGGCTTCATAAACTCGGCGCAACTCGTTGTTCTCATAGGACCTCCATAGCAGCTACCTGTTCGGATAAGATCATAGGAATTATTTAGTTTGACACCCGTTACCTCGTAAGGCCCCAAATATTTTGGCTTCAGTTTTAGACCACCACCCAGCTGGGTCCTTTTGATGGCCACAAGGTCACCAACTTTGTATTTTCTTGCTGGTTTGCGTCTTCGATTGTAGGACTTCTTATTTTCAGCTTGAATTTTATGTATGTTCTCCTTAGCTTGCTGACGCAATGTATTTCTCTGAACATCGAACTGCTTAATAATTTCTGCTTCAATTAGCTCCTTTAAGTTTAAGTCTTCCTTCAATCGCATTTTGACCCCAGTCATCAGCTCAAAAGGAGTGGCATGCGTGCTTCGAGAAAAGGTAGAGTTTATTAGCTGTTGAACTCCTTCGACGTGCTTAAACCACTTCGTTGGATCCTTGAGGCTGAGTTTGGCCAGAACGTTCGCTATGACGGAATTCATTCGTTCCACCTGACCATTAACCCGTGGAAGTCCCGTTGTTATCAAGAAGTGCTTAATGTTTTGTTCGTCGCAGTACCTCTTGAAATCCTCACTAGTAAATGCAGAACCTCGGTCCGATATGATGTTAACAGGGTTACCAAATACTTGACTTTGTTGTTGCAGTTTTTGGATCAAATCCTTCGCTGACGTCGTTTTGGTTGGATACAACCAATTAAACTTGGTGAAAGCATCCACCACTACCAGAATATGGTTGTAACACTTGTTTGTAGATTCGAGTGGTCCAAGAAAATCCACATGAAAAGTCTGCAACGGAGTCTCGCCTTTGTCGATAGGATTTAATTCGCCTTCCATCTTTCCACGTTTCCGATTACACAAAATGCAATGAATACAACACGAAATAACCTTTTGTATTTTTTGCTCCAGCTTCGATATAAAGTATTCCTTGGATATGAGTTCCTTTGTTTTCTTCACCGCAAAGTGACCTCTCTCATGTACTTGCTGAATTATATTCGTTTGCATGACCTCAGGTATAACTATCAGCTCTTGTTCATCCTTCAGCTTGTACAAAACGTCGCCTTTCAGAAAGTAGTTGTCATAATTCGCTTGAGATTTTAGAATTTCCATAATAGCAACCAATCCGTCATCTTTATTTTGAGCGTTTCGAATCTGCACCAAAATATTGTACTCGTCAACGAACATCACTGGATACCGGCTTAGGGCGTCGACATGTCGCATCTGTGAACCCGAACGATGTTCCACCGCATAGTCGTATTCCTCAAGTAATAGAACCCATCTTGCTACTCGTGTACATAGATCCTTCTTCGTCAATGTTTTCGTAAACGCGTTACAGTCAGTGACAAGCTTAAAATGCAGACCAATAAGGTAAACGCGAAACTTTTTCACAGCCTCGACTACAGCCAAGACCTCCAATTCGTAGCTTGAGTACTTCTTTTCAGCCTCGGTGGTTTTCTTACTCATGTAATAAACCGGATGCAAATTTCCATCGTCCAAAGCTCTCTGGAGTAGTACCGCTCCGTAACCATGCATCGAAGCATCTGTGTGGACCTCAGTCTCCAAATGTTGGTTAAATATCCTCAGCGTTGGTCTATCACACAAAGCTTGTTTTATGGTATTAAAGGAATCCACTTGCTCGGCTCCCATCTGGAATTTTCGGTCCTTCTTCTTCAAGTCCGTTAGTGGTTTGGCCATCGTCGAAAAACCTGGAACAAACTTCCGAAAATAGCTAGCTAGACCAATGAAACTTTCTAAGTCCTTCAGCCCTTCCGGCAACTTAAACTTTTGCAACGCTTCTATTTTTGCCGGCGCTGGTGAAATAGTATGATCTTCAATGATATGGCCAAGAAACTCAACACGTCTTTTCAAAAACTGGCATTTCTTGAAATTAATCTCCAAGCCATAATCTCGACATAAAGAAAAAACTTCCTCCAAGCGTTTTATAGCTTCCTCTTCATCATCGGCAGGTATGATGACATCATCAATATAGGGCAAGGCTACACCTCGTCGAGTCAAGTCACGAAATATGGAGTTTACGTACCTCTGAAAGACACTGGGTGAGTTGCACAGGCCAAATGGAACCTTTTTAAACTGGAACTGCCCATTATGAGTAACAAAAGAGGTGTATTTTCTGCTGTCATTCGCAACGTTCACGTGGAAGAAACCATTCCTAAGGTCGATGGTGCTAAAAATCTTGGCGCTCTGCAACCGATCTAATTGGTCTTCAATTAATGGCAATGGAAACCGATCCCTCACAATAACCTTATTGATTCGTCGATAGTCAATGCAAAGCCGTGGTGTTCCATCTCGTTTTCGCACCAAAACCACAGGACTGCTGTACTCTGATTCGGATTCCTCGATTACACCATCTTTCAGCCACTCATCAACCTGTTGCTCCACGATACATCTTTCAGAAATAGGCAATCTGCGTGGCCTCGAAGATATAGAATTATCATCCTTCAGCAAAATGGACATTTCAACGTTCGTCGTTTTAATTTTATTCGGTTTATAATTTTGAACGATATCAATTACTTTACGTTTTGTATTTTTACTAACCGACCCGTCAATATCAAAATTATTTTCAGAATCATCTGCAATGTTAATTTTCATCATGTTTTTTAACAGATTTTCATCATTATTTGTAATTTTCTTAATTGTTAGACTCGTTGGGTTAATGTTTATTTCAGCCTGAGAACAAATTTCACAACCAATAACAACTGGAACGTCCAAACAGTGAGTAGGGACCACTTCAAACTGCATTTCAAAATTTTCACCGTCAATACTGAAGTTAAGCATCACGCGACCGATCGATTTTATTTTATTATTCTCTGCATTATTACCGAATCCGATCAAGTAAATATTCGACTCAGAAATTTCAAAATTCTTTAAACACTTAAAAATCTTTTCCGTCAAAATATTAAATTTACTCCCTGTATCGAATAACGCACTCGTTTCGAAATTATCAATTTGAATTCGCTTAATCATTCTGTTTTTGCAGTCATTTATGATGTTTACATTCGCGTTTATTTCATTTGTCTTTTTCTTTGGGCAATTCCTCGAAATGTGTCCGAAACTATTGCACGAAAAACATTTGGTTCCCTTTTCTTTGTTTTTGCAATCGTTCGCTTTATGCCCTTTTTCGCCGCAATTGAAACATTTATCATCATTCCTTTTGATATTCTCTTTCGCGTTTCTCGAGCTTTCGTTCGCACCTTTTGAGTTAACATTTTGTTTTTTGTCATTATTTTTATTCATCACTTTCTCATTGTTTGCACGTAAAATTTCGTAATATTTTAGTTTTTCTTTAAATTCTGTTACATCTTTTGCACCGTACAAAATTGTTTTATTTATGTTCAAATCATTAATACCGTCGATAACATATTGTATTAGTGCGCGATCTTCGATATTTCCACGACCGGCAATGTCTTTCATATGAAAAAAATATTCTCTCACTCCTTCTTCTTTTCCTATTTTCCGCTCAATTAACTGTTTGTGCAGCATAGCACTATTTACCGTCATTCCAAATTCCGATAGAAGAGCTGCTTTTAAACTGTTCCACGAAAAAATGTCTCTCTCGCTGCCAATAAATGTTTTCGCCAACCCTTTTATTGACTTTTTTGCAAAGACAAACTTTTGCAACTCGTCCCAATTCATAAGCATAGCTGTCTCTTCGAATTCTCTCACCCACACATCTATAGAAATGTTTTCGCTGCCGTCAAATGTGCGTATAGAATCCTCTATGTCTCTAAAATTCATGACGAACTTCGGTGGTTGATATGCGCAGTCGTCGTTGGCTGCCTTTACGCGTTTCTGTTCTCGACTTTTCTTCTCTTTATTTTCGTCACTTTTGCGCTCTCGTTGCTTTATTTTCGCGACGTTCTTCTTTCTTTCGCTCACTTTGTTGTTGTTGCTGTTTCCAAAATTTCCATCGTTCCAGCGCACTGTTTGATCAGCGTCTTCTGCGTCCGTTTCCCTCTCTTCGGTTACTTCGTCAACAATCGGCTCTTCTTCGCTATTGTTTGCTTCGTTTTCGTCGTCGTCGTCATCTTCTGTTTCCTCATCGTCGTTCTCTTCGCTCTCGAAGTTGTTAAGGAATTGGAAGATATGTGTCTTTACGTCGTTCACCGAATGCTTGATTCCCAGAATCGAGCATATTACCGCCAAATCAGCCGCCGTTAGATTTGAATCGATATACGCTACTTTCCTGTGATAGCTTTCGTCGTCTATGTTGAAATCGAAACCGCTAAACTCCCTCAGCCTCTGTCGATTACCTCTGTCGCCTTCTTCCTCAAAAACAAATTTATGAAGCGCTGCAATATTCGCCTTGCTTGCATTACGAATATTTCTGCGAATTTTCTCAATGTCTTGCAAAGAGCGCATTTTCACAATTATCAATAACGGCTTAAAATTTTTCAGAAACACATACACACTCAACTTATAGGTTTCGCGTCTTTATATCCGAGTTGAGACCCCAATTTATATGAGAAGCAGGGTAGCTTAAAGTTTTTTAAAGAATGTTTTAATTAAAGTTTTATTTAACAAAAAATATGGCTCAATTTAAGTAATGAAAAGAAAATGGATAAAAGCGTTTTAACAAATAGAAATTTAGGTTCGCGTCGTTTTTCGTCGTCACGGCTCGATTTTAACTTTAGCGTCGTCACTCGTTCGCTTCAAAACATCGACTGCCTCCGACTTTGGCAAACGTACAATGAATGACTCTAGTGTTGCCAACGCGATGGGAAATTCGATCCCACATATATAAATTGCCCCCTAATATATAAAAAAAAAAAAAATAATAAAATAAAAATAAAAAAATAAAAAATATATAAAAAATAAAAATATATGCAGAATTTCGAGAAGCTTTACAGTATATATGTTAGTAAAATCGTAAGAAAATATAATTTTGCTTCAACCTAAAAACTGACAGAAATAAATGTTTAAAATGTAATACAGAGAGAATACAAATGAATATATAATAAATATTTTCGATGCAAGTGTCGAAATGAAGCTTTTTTTTGCACGAGTGGTAAATGTTGTAAAACGAGGCGCAGCCGAGTTTTACAATACCACGAGTGCGAAAAAAGCTGAGTTTCGACACGAGTGCCGAACAATATTTTATGCAATAAGATTTCAAATTGGATTTTAACCTAAATTTAAGAAAGCGTGTTTTTTGTTTGTTTGTTATTGTGAAGAAATTTTTTATTTTGATTTGACAGATTCATAATTTGAAAATCTATATTATACAACTTCGTAGTATGCTCTGCTTATTTTTGCCTTGTATTTTTTGAAATGCGTGCGTTTTGAAATTTATTATTGCACGCCTTGAAATTCATTCTTAAAAAACCATGTAGTATGCCATGCTTTTTGTTTGTATAAACAATTTTTTATACTTTCTCAAAACTAGTGTCATAATATGCTTCATTATGATTTTGAAATCGACATCATAATAGGCCTATTATGATGTCGAATTGCATAAAAGAAATTTTTAAACTTAGAATAAGTAAATTTTTTGATTGTAATAGTAATTTTTTAAATAGTAGAGTTAAGAAATATCAGTTTAAAGCTTTTATTCAACGCGGAGATCACACACCATGAAACGAAAAGATGTGGATGATCAGAAAGCGGCATATCCCACACCAAACAACAACACGGCAGCACAACAACAGCGCAAAAGACCAATGAAACTCGCAATACAACACCAGACACTTCAAAAGGCAGTACAACAACTATGGTATAATCAACCACACCAATTTCAGCTACTATAGAATAACCGATGACATTGCTGGGTCTACAAACAACGGCGGAATTAACTAAATTTCAACGCAGCCATGCAGCAAGCACTTTAACTCGAAAAGTCGTTTCACCACACGGAGGTCACAACAAGTAATGACTTGATGAAAAGTCACGATGCTCGTGACTTTGCTGAAGGAGGGGAGGAATGTTGTGTGTCACAACCGCACAAACAGTTCTTATACCTTATTTCGATATGCGATAAAGTACAACAACGAAAACACCGGCGTTCAGAATCAATAAAACATTAACGCTGACGTAAACACTCAAAGCCAATGATCGCAAATACTAAGAACATCAGACGATTGGATCGGGCGAGTGAGCGGCAAGACGAAATGGCCGAAACAGCTAGTCAGCAATTATGTCGCATAAGCTATGCACAAGAAGTTCATCGTCTTAAATACTGACCTGCTCCAATAATAATAACAACAACAACACGTAGCAGGTGAAGACTGGAATAAAGCTGACGCTAGAAGTATTAAGCAACAGCAGCACGCAACAACAACAATCGAGATGACCCAGAAGAGTGTCGCAACAACCGATATTGCTAGAACAGCAATATCTCTTGAAGACTGGAATAAAGCTGACGCTAGAAAAATTAAGCAACAGCAGCACGCAACAACAACAATCGAGATGACCCAGAAGAGTGTCGCAACAACCGATATTGCTAGAACAGCAATATCTTTTATTTAAACTGAGATTCGTGCACTGGAGGAGGATACGACAGAACCGTGAACCGAAGTATTCAGTAGATCTCAACTTTAACGCACCTACTCACGAGCCAGGACGTTGAAGTGTGGATCTCCGTGTTAGCTAGGGAATAGCTATAAAAGTTAGTTAGCTTAAGGATTTAATGTTACGCCTTAAAGTAAATCAATAAATGTTACATTCAAGATTAAACGGTCTCGAGTAATTCCATGCGTTAAGCTACTTAGACGCGCTCCCTAGACGACAAAACACGACATTCAAATTAGAGCGAAGTTTCCATGGTTTTGCAAACGAAAACACAAAATGCTAAAATTTTCGACTTTTCAAAAAGTTTGAATTTTCAGTTAAATTGTAAGTGGCACAGATTCCTCGATTTGACGCAAAACGGCAAAACTACATTTTTTCTAAAAACAAAAAATCTAGATTTTCAGGCAATGCATGTTGCGCATGCACTACTTAATGAATGAAATAGCGATTTTAAGCAATCTTAGATTTTTAGAAGAGAAATTCTGACAAAAGTTTGTTTTAAAAATCTTTGACATGTTCCGACATTCAAATTAGAGCGAAGTTTCCACGGTTTTGCAAACGAAAACACAAAATGCAAAAATTTTCGACTTTTCAAAAAGTTTGAATTTTCAGTTAAATTGTAAGTGCCACAGATTCCTCGATTTGACGCAAAACGGCAAAACTACATTTTTTCTAAAAAAAAAAATCTAGATTTTCAGGCAATGCATGTTGCGCATTCACTACTTAATGAATGAAATAGCGATTTTAAGCAATCTTAGATTTTTAGAAGAGAAATTCTGACAAAAGTTTGTTTTAAAAATCTTTGACATGTTCCGACATTCAAATTAGAGCGAAGTTTCCACGGTTTTGCAAACGAAAACAAAATGCTAAAATTTTCGACTTTTCAAAAAGTTTGAATTTTCAGTTAAATTGTAAGTGCCACAGATTCCTCGATTTGACGCAAAACGGCAAAACTACATTTTTTTAAAAACAAAAAATCTAGATTTTCAGGCAATGCATGTTGCGCATGCACTACTTAATGAATGAAATAGCGATTTTAAGCAATCTTAGATTTTTAGAAGAGAAATTCTGACAAAAAGTTTGTTTTAAAAATCTTTGACATGTTCCGACATTCAAATTAGAGCGAAGTTTCCACGGTTTTGCAAACGAAAACACAAAATGCTAAAATTTTCGACTTTTCAAAAAGTTTGAATTTTCAGTTAAATTGTAAGTGCCACAGATTCCTCGATTTGACGCAAAACGGCAAAACTAAATTTTTTCTAAAAACAAAAAATCTAGATTTTCAGGCAATGCATGTTGCGCATGCACTACTTAATGAATGAAATAGCGATTTTAAGCAATCTTAGATTTTTAGAAGAGAAATTCTGACAAAAGTTTTTTTAAAAATCTTTGACATGTTCCGACATTTAAATTAGAGCGAAATTTCCACGGTTTTGCAAACGAAAACACAAAATGCTAAAATTTTCGACTTTTCAAAAAGTTTGAATTTTCAGTTAAATTGTAAGTGCCACAGATTCCTCGATTTGACGCAAAACGGCAAAACTAAATTTTTTCTAAAAACAAAAAATCTAGATTTTCAGGCAATGCATGTTGCGCATGCACTACTTAATGAATGAAATAGCGATTTTAAGCAATCTTAGATTTTTAGAAGAGAAATTCTGACAAAAGTTTGTTTTAAAAATCTTTGACATGTTCCGACATTTAAATTAGAGCGAAGTTTCCACGGTTTTGCAAACGAAAACACAAAATGCTAAAATTTTCGACTTTTCAAAAAGTTTGAATTTTCAGTTAAATTGTAAGTGCCTTAGATTCCTCGATTTGACGCAAAACGGCAAAACTAAATTTTTTCTAAAAACAAAAAATCTAGATTTTCAGGCAATGCATGTTGCGCATGCACTACTTAATGAATGAAATAGCGATTTTAAGCAATCTTAGATTTTTAGAAGAGAAATTCTGACAAAAGTTTGTTTTAAAAATCTTTGACATGTTCCGACATTTAAATTAGAGCGAAGTTTCCACGGTTTTGCAAACGAAAACACAAAATGCAAAAATTTTCGACTTTTCAAAAAGTTTGAATTTTCAGTTAAATTGTAAGTGCCACAGATTCCTCGATTTGACGCAAAACGGCAAAACTACATTTTTTCTAAAAACAAAAAATCTAGATTTTCAGGCAATGCATGTTGCGCATGCACTACTTAATGAATGAAATAGCGATTTTAAGCAATCTTAGATTTTTAGAAGAGAAATTCTGACAAAAGTTTGTTTTAAAAATCTTTGACATGTTCCGACATTCAAATTAGAGGAAGTTTCCACGGTTTTGCAAACGAAAACACAAAATGCTAAAATTTTCGACTTTTCAAAAAGTTTGAATTTTCAGTTAAATTGTAAGTGCCTTAGATTCCTCGATTTGACGCAAAACGGCAAAACTAAATTTTTTCTAAAAACAAAAAATCTAGATTTTCAGGCAATGCATGTTGCGCATGCACTACTTAATGAATGAAATAGCGATTTTAAGCAATCTTAGATTTTTAGAAGAGAAATTCTGACAAAAGTTTGTTTTAAAAATCTTTGACATGTTCCGACATTCAAATTAGAGCGAAGTTTCCACGGTTTTGCAAACGAAAACACAAAATGCTAAAATTTTCGACTTTTCAAAAAGTTTGAATTTTCAGTTAAATTGTAAGTGCCACAGGTTCCTCGATTTGACGCAAAACGGCAAAACTACATTTTTTCTAAAAACAAAAAATCTAGACTTTCAGGCAATGCATGTTGCGCATGCACTACTTAATGAATGAAATAGCGATTTTAAGCAATCTTAGATTTTTAGAAGAGAAATTCTGACAAAAGTTTGTTTTAAAAATCTTTGACATGTTCCGACATTCAAATTAGAGCGAAGTTTCCACGGTTTTGCAAACGAAAACACAAAATGCTAAAATTTTCGACTTTTCAAAAAGTTTGAATTTTCAGTTAAATTGTAAGTGCCACAGATTCCTCGATTTGACGCAAAACGGCAAAACTAAATTTTTTCTAAAAACAAAAAAATCTAGATTTTCAGGCAATGCATGTTGCGCATGCACTACTTAATGAATGAAATAGCGATTTTAAGCAATCTTAGATTTTTAGAAGAGAAATTCTGACAAAAGTTTGTTTTAAAAATCTTTGACATGTTCCGACATTTAAATTAGAGCGAAGTTTCCACGGTTTTGCAAACGAAAACACAAAATGCAAAAATTTTCGACTTTTCAAAAAGTTTGAATTTTCAGTTAAATTGTAAGTGCCTTAGATTCCTCGATTTGACGCAAAACGGCAAAACTAAATTTTTTCTAAAAACAAAAAATCTAGATTTTCAGGCAATGCATGTTGCGCATGCACTACTTAATGAATGAAATAGCGATTTTAAGCAATCTTAGATTTTTAGAAGAGAAATTCTGACAAAAGTTTGTTTTAAAAATCTTTGACATGTTCCGACATTTAAATTAGAGCGAAGTTTCCACGGTTTTGCAAACGAAAACACAAAATGCAAAATTTTCGACTTTTCAAAAAGTTTGAATTTTCAGTTAAATTGTAAGTGCCACAGATTCCTCGATTTGACGCAAAACGGCAAAACTAATTTTTTCTAAAAACAAAAAATCTAGATTTTCAGGGAATGCATGTTGCGCATGCACTACTTAATGAATGAAATAGCGATTTTAAGCAATCTTAGATTTTTAGAAGAGAAATTCTGACAAAAGTTTGTTTTAAAAATCTTTGACATGTTCCGACATTCAAATTAGAGCGAAGTTTCCACGGTTTTGCAAACGAAAACACAAAATGCTAAAATTTTCGACTTTTCAAAAAGTTTGAATTTTCAGTTAAATTGTAAGTGCCTTAGATTCCTCGATTTGACGCAAAACGGCAAAACTAAATTTTTTCTAAAAAAAAAAATCTAGATTTTCAGGCAATGCATGTTGCGCATGCACTACTTAATGAATGAAATAGCGATTTTAAGCAATTTAGATTTTTAGAAGAGAAATTCTGACAAAAGTTTGTTTTAAAAATCTTTGACATGTTCCGACATTCAAATTAGAGCGAAGTTTCCACGGTTTTGCAAACGAAAACACAAAATGCTAAAATTTTCGACTTTTCAAAAAGTTTGAATTTTCAGTTAAATTGTAAGTGCCACAGGTTCCTCGATTTGACGCAAAACGGCAAAACTACATTTTTTCTAAAAACAAAAAATCTAGATTTTCAGGCAATGCATGTTGCGCATGCACTATTAATGAATGAAATAGCGATTTTAAGCAATCTTAGATTTTTAGAAGAGAAATTCTGACAAAATTTGTTTTAAAAATCTTTGACATGTTCCGACATTCAAATTAGAGCGAAGTTTCCACGGTTTTGCAAACGAAAACACAAAATGCTAAAATTTTCGACTTTTCAAAAAGTTTGAATTTTCAGTTAAATTGTAAGTGCCACAGATTCCTCGATTTGACGCAAAACGGCAAAACTAAATTTTTTCTAAAAACAAAAAATCTAGATTTTCAGGCAATGCATGTTGCGCATGCACTACTTAATGAATGAAATAGCGATTTTAAGCAATCTTAGATTTTTAGAAGAGAAATTCTGACAAAAGTTTGTTTTAAAAATCTTTGACATGTTCCGACATTTAAATTAGAGCGAAGTTTCCACGGTTTTGCAAACGAAAACACAAAATGCTAAAATTTTCGACTTTTCAAAAAGTTTGAATTTTCAGTTAAATTGTAAGTGCCACAGATTCCTCGATTTGACGCAAAACGGCAAAACTAAATTTTTTCTAAAAAAAAAAATCTAGATTTTCAGGCAATGCATGTTGCGCATGCACTACTTAATGAATGAAATAGCGATTTTAAGCAATCTTAGATTTTTAGAAGAGAAATTCTGACAAAAGTTTGTTTTAAAAATCTTTGACATGTTCCGACATTTAAATTAGAGCGAAGTTTCCACGGTTTTGCAAACGAAAACACAAAATGCTAAAATTTTCGACTTTTCAAAAAGTTTGAATTTTCAGTTAAATTGTAAGTGCCTTAGATTCCTCGATTTGACGCAAAACGGCAAAACTAAATTTTTTCTAAAAACAAAAAATCTAGATTTTCAGGCAATGCATGTTGCGCATGCACTACTTAATGAATGAAATAGCGATTTTAAGCAATCTTAGATTTTTAGAAGAGAAATTCTGACAAAAGTTTGTTTTAAAAATCTTTGACATGTTCCGACATTTAAATTAGAGCGAAGTTTCCACGGTTTTGCAAACGAAAACACAAAATGCTAAAATTTTCGACTTTTCAAAAAGTTTGAATTTTCAGTTAAATTGTAAGTGCCACAGTTTCCTCGATTTGACGCAAAACGGCAAAACTAAATTTTTTCTAAAAACAAAAAATCTAGATTTTCAGGCAATGCATGTTGCGCATGCACTACTTAATGAATGAAATAGCGATTTTAAGCAATCTTAGATTTTTAGAAGAAAATTCTGACAAAAGTTTGTTTTAAAATCTTTGACATGTTCCGAATTTAAATTAGAGCGAAGTTTCCACGGTTTTGCAAACGAAAACACAAAATTCTAAAATTTTCGACTTTTCAAAAAGTTTGAATTTTCAGTTAAATTGTAAGTGCCACAGATTCCTCGATTTGACGCAAAACGGCAAAACTAAATTTTTTCTAAAAAAAAAAATCTAGATTTTCAGCAATGCATGTTGCGCATGCACTACTTAATGAATGAAATAGCGATTTTAAGCAATCTTAGTTTTTAGAAGAGAAATTCTGACAAAAGTTTGTTTTAAAAATCTTTGACATGTTCCGACATTTAAATTAGAGCGAAGTTTCCACGGTTTTGCAAACGAAAACACAAAATGCTAAAATTTTCGACTTTTCAAAAAGTTTGAATTTTCAGTTAAATTGTAAGTGCCACAGATTCCTCGATTTGACGCAAAACGGCAAAACTAAATTTTTTCTAAAAACAAAAAATCTAGATTTTCAGGCAATGCATGTTGCGCATGCACTACTTAATGAATGAAATAGCGATTTTAAGCAATCTTAGATTTTTAGAAGAGAAATTCTGACAAAAGTTTGTTTTAAAAATCTTTGACATGTTCCGACATTTAAATTAGAGCGAAGTTTCCACGGTTTTGCAAAAAAACACAAAATGCTAAAATTTTCGACTTTTCAAAAAGTTTGAATTTTCAGTTAAATTGTAAGGCCACAGATTCCTCGATTTGACGCAAAACGGCAAAATACATTTTTTCTAAAAACAAAAAATCTAGATTTTCAGGCAATGCATGTTGCGCATGCACTACTTAATGAATGAAATAGCGATTTTAAGCAATCTTAGATTTTTAGAAGAGAAATTCTGACAAAAGTTTGTTTTAAAAATCTTTGACATGTTCCGACATTTAAATTAGAGCGAAGTTTCCACGGTTTTGCAAACGAAAACACAAAATGCTAAAATTTTCGACTTTTCAAAAAGTTTGAATTTTCAGTTAAATTGTAAGTGCCACAGATTCCTCGATTTGACGCAAAACGGCAAAACTAAATTTTTTCTAAAAACAAAAAATCTAGATTTTCAGGCAATGCATGTTGCGCATGCACTACTTAATGAATGAAATAGCGATTTTAAGCAATCTTAGGTTTTTAGAAGAGAAATTCTGACAAAAGTTTGTTTTAAAAATCTTTGACATGTTCCGACATTTAAATTAGAGCGAAGTTTCCACGGTTTTGCAAACGAAAACACAAAATTCTAAAATTTTCGACTTTTCAAAAAGTTTGAATTTTCAGTTAAATTGTAAGTGCCACAGATTCCTCGATTTGACGCAAAACAGAAAAACTCAATTTTTTCTGACAACAAAAAATTTAGATTTTCAGGCAATGCATGTTGCCATGCACTACTTAATGAATGAAATAGCGATTTTAAGCAATCTTAGTTTTTAGAAGAGAAATTCTGACAAAAGTTTGTTTTAAAAATCTTTGACATGTTCCGACATTAAATTAGAGCGAAGTTTCCACGGTTTTGCAAACGAAAACACAAAATGCTAAAAATTTTCGACTTTTCAAAAAGTTTGAATTTTCAGTTAAATTGTAAGTGCCACAGATTCCTCGATTTGACGCAAAACGGCAAAACTAATTTTTTCTAAAAACAAAAAATCTAGATTTTCAGGCAATGCATTTGCGCATGCACTACTTAATGAATGAAATAGCGATTTTAAGCAATCTTAGATTTTTAGAAGAGAAATTCTGACAAAAGTTTGTTTTTTAAAAATCTTTGACATGTTCCGACATTTAAATTAGAGCTAAGTTTTCACGCTTTTGCAAACGAAATTGCAAAATTGTAAAATTTTCGACTTTTCAAAAATTTTGATTTTTCAGTTGAATTGTAAATGCTACAGATTCCTCGATTTGACGCAAAACAGAAAAACTCAATTTTTTCTGACAACAAAAAATTTCGATTTTCAGGCAATGAATGTTGCGCATTGACTAATAAATGAAGGAAACAGTGATTTTAAGTAATCTTAGATTTTTAGAAGAGAAATTCTGACAAAAGTTTGTTTTAAAAATCTTTGACATGTTCCGACATTTAAATTAGAGCGAAGTTTCCACGGTTTTTGCAAACAAAAACAAAATTAAAATTTTCGACTTTTAAAAAGTTTGAATTTTATTAAATTGTAAGTGCCACAGATTCCTCGATTTGACGCAAAACGGCAAACTCAATTTTTTCTGACAACAAAAAATTTCGATTTTCAGGCAATGAATGTTGCGCATTGACTAATAAATGAAGGAAACAGTGATTTTAAGTAATCTTAGATTTTTAGCATTGATTTTCTGACAAAAGTTTGTTTTAAAAATCTTTAATATATTCTAACATACAAATTAGAGCTAAGTTTTCACGCTCTTGCAAACGAAATTGCAAAATTGTAAAATTTTCGACTTTTCAAAAATTTTGATTTTTCAGTTGAATTGTAAATGCTACAGATTCCTCGATTTGACGCAAAACAGAAAAACTCAATTTTTTCTGACAACAAAAAATCTAGATTTTTCAGGCAATGCATGTTGCGCATGCACTATTAATGAATGAAATAGCGATTTTAAGCAATCTTAGATTTTTAGAAGAGAAATTCTGACAAAAGTTTGTTTTAAAAATCTTTACCATGTTCCGACATTCAAATTAGAGCTAAGTTTTCACGCTCTTGCAAACGAAATTGCAAAATTGTAAAATTTTCGACTTTTCAAAAATTTTGATTTTTCAGTTGAATTGTAAATGCTACAGATTCCTCGATTTGACGCAAAACAGAAAAACTCAATTTTTTCTGACAACAAAAAATTTCGATTTTCAGGCAATGAATGTTGCGCATTGACTAATAAATGAAGGAAACAGTGATTTTAAGTAATCTTAGATTTTTAGAAGGAAATTCTGACAAAAGTTTGTTTTAAAAATCTTTGACATGTTCCGACATTTAAATTAGAGCGAAGTTTCCACGGTTTTGCAAACGAAAACACAAAATGCTAAAATTTTCGACTTTTCAAAAAGTTTGAATTTTCAGTTAAATTGTAAGTGCCCAAGATTCCTCGATTTGACGCAAAACGGCAAAACTAAATTTTTTCTAAAAAAAAAAATCTAGATTTTCAGGCAATGCATGTTGCGCATGCACTACTTAATGAATGAAATAGCGATTTTAAGCAATCTTAGATTTTTTAGAAGTGAAATTCTGACAAAAGTTTTTTTAAAAATCTTTGACATGTTCCGACATTCAAATTAGAGCGAAGTTTCCACGGTTTTGCAAACGAAAACACAAAATGCTAAAATTTTCGACTTTTCAAAAAGTTTGAATTTTCAGTTAAATTGTAAGTGCCCGATTCCTCGATTTGACGCAAAACGGCAAAACTAAATTTTTTCTAAAAACAAAAAATCTAGATTTTCAGGCAATGCATGTTGCGCATGCACTACTTAATGAATGAAATAGCGATTTTAAGCAATCTTAGATTTTTAGAAGGAAATTCTGACAAAAGTTTGTTTTAAAAATCTTTGACATGTTCCGACATTTAAATTAGAGCGAAGTTTCCACGGTTTTGCAAACGAAAACACAAAATGCTAAAATTTTCGACTTTTCAAAAAGTTTGAATTTTCAGTTAAATTGTAAGTGCCACAGATTCCTCGATTTGACGCAAAACGGCAAAACTAATTTTTTCTAAAAAAACAAAAAATCTAGATTTTCAGGCAATGCATGTTGCGCATGCACTACTTAATGAATGAAATAGCGATTTTAAGCAATCTTAGATTTTTAGAAGAAAATTCTGACAAAAGTTTGTTTTAAAAATCTTTACATGTTCCGACATTAAATTAGAGCGAAGTTTCCACGGTTTTGCAAACGAAAACAAAAATGCTAAAATTTTCGACTTTTCAAAAAGTTTGAATTTTCAGTTAAATTGTAATGCCAGATTCCTCGATTTGAGCAAAACGGCAAAAACTAAATTTTTTCTAAAAACAAAAAATCTAGATTTTCAGGCAATGCA
>JAIPUU010001092.1:0-30360 GCA_020466095.1 Chlorops oryzae
TCTAATGTCAGGCCTTTACTAAATAGAATTGCATGAATCCTCTAGAGACTTAACATCATTTTCCACTTCAACCGGTGCATTCAGGTTCAAAAGATTGCCCTACGGTTTAAAGATTGCTCCTAATTTATTCCAACGAATGATGTCTCTTTTATTTTCGGGAATAGGACCTGTTACTTTAAAGTTGTTCACGTTTCGGGTGAACTTCGTCGCCTGCTCTAATGCGAATAGCCGCGTGAAATTATGGACGCAATTTTAAGAGCACTTTATTCTCACTTTATTTAACAACAAATGAAATTTAAACTATTAACAAATTATTATCAAATTCCTTGAATTAAACTGTACTTATTTTAATATAAAGAAAAGAAGAAAATGTATATGTGCGAATGAGCGAACGATCGAGCGCTTTAAACAAAACGTGTAAATTCACCGGCGACCTTTTGACTACTACCCCTCACAAAGTAGGGTTACAAAAAATAAAATCATATTTCAATATAAGATAAATGCATGCGGAACAAAGCTCACTGTGTTGCCACTCTTAAGTAAAGCTAGGTAGATGTATCAAGGTAAGCTGGACGATTTCTGTATTATCCCCTCGCCCGTAAACAAATCCGGTTGGGTGAGTTTACCATCGGAGTTAGTTACGTCCAGTACTGCTAATTTGACTGCTGGGCGCTGATATATCCCAGTTTGAGTTTTCACTCTAGCTGACCTCGTTTGGCCGTCTTCCGCCAAGAATGTTTCTACTACGACGCCTTTGGGCCACAAATTTCTTGGCAGATTCGGATCTATTATGATCACAACGTCACCAACTTCAATCGGAGTCTGTCGTTTTGTCCATTTGTTACGGCGAGATATTATCGGTGTGTACTCTTTTATCCAACGCCGCCAGAACTGGTCTGCAAATTTTTGAGTGTTGTGCCACTGTTGTCGAAGGTCGACGTTTCCGTCAAGAGTAGGTTTAAATCCGTCAGACGACCCCAGCATTAGATGATTTGGGGTTAAGGCCTCGACATCAACGCACTCCAAGGACACAAATTGTTGGAGTAAGAGATGGAGATAGTAAGCACCTACCTTTTTGTCTTCCGGGCTGAGCTGGACGACGTTCGTGTGGTTCTGATTAATTGGGAGAACGGCGGTTGCACGACGCGGATCGCTCGGGATTACAACGTTTGAATTACACTTCAGAAGATGTTAAAAAATTATAATTTGCCTTCGTGGCGAGTTTGATTAAGGAAAAACAAAATAAACGGAAAATTGCCTCCTTGGCGTGCTCTTATGGCTAATTTGAATTCACTTTTTTTTTCTTTTTTTGTTTTTGGTTTTGTTTTGTTTCAATTCACTTTTTGACTTTATATATACGTTTGTTGTAGTTTTTTTTTGATTTTATATTTTGGGTTTTACTTTTTTTGCGGTGCGCGGGGGGATTGTTCACGCGAAGAGGTTTTTTTTCGACGACCGTTTTTCTAGCGAGCACCAAACCGATTCAAAAACAAGTCGTCGTCGTCGCTCGATCTAGTGCTGTTGGACAAAAAGGTATTTGATTAGTTCGATTCTCGCCTAACTCTAAGTGCTCGGCTATGGAACGGCGGTAGCTGTGGTGAAGAACGAACATACTGCCCGCCTTGCGCTACGCAATAAATTTCTCAATCCAGTTCGCGTCTGCTAGACGATTGGTTTGGGACTTAGCGACGTTGGTAGGAGAAGGCGGAGGCGATATTGTTGAGAAGATAGTGAACAATAAATGAAAAGGGGGAGGGGGAGGTGTTGCGATCAGGAGCAGCGGCCTGAGGTGGAAAACTCGCGTCGACACCTCGATAGCGAAAATCCAGGAGGAAAATCCTCCTGGATCGAACGGCTGGATGACAAATGCACAGCTGACCATACGAAGGGCCAGATACGCTTGCAGCACCGCTCCAACATAAACCACATCGTTCAGCGATAAGGAGGAAGAGGTCTTTTGGATAGCGTTGAAAACGATTCGTATCTTCGTGGATGTACTCTCGGGCTTGATCACTGAATTAAAGGTGTCGCGCATAAGTGGCTGCCGTGCGAGCTTTTTCTTCAAGCTGCTGTATTGCGTCAGCGCTCCAAATCGCGACGAGTCCAAGCAAGGAGCGGCTTTAGAAAATTCGATCTTGAATGGTAGACGAACGACACATCTACCTTCGGAATTCTTAACGGTGGTTTGAGCATAAAGCTCTTCACAATAAACGTCTTCTGAAAGAGGCGGAGAGGAATGTGGAACCTCTTCTTGTTCCCAAAACGATTTGAGTAGCTCGGAGAGCGACTCATGGGTGTCGGAGGAGACCTGCGTCGCAAACGCTTCGGTGGATTTGCTGGCGATTTGCCCACTCAAATTCGAAGTCTTCGGTGGCGCGGAAGCCTGCTCCGGATGGCTCGTCGGAGACGGGCCGTCAGCCTGAAGAGGCGTCGGTGTGGTTGAAGATCCTTGACCCTTTTGTGTAGCCGTTGGATTCGGAAAATGAAGAAGCGTATGATGAGATTTTCTGCACTTTGCGCAACGGAAGGTACTATTACACTTTGCCTTTTGATGACCAGTCGATAGGCAGTTGAGACATCGATGGTGCTGCGAAACAGCTTGGACACGTTCGTCGATCGACATATTGAGAAACACATCACATTGACGTAGAGGATGGTTGCCGCGACAGAGGACGCAGACTCCATTGGTCCGCTCTTGGGCGAGAAACACGTTCGTCGAAGGTACTTCGGGTTTTACAGCGGGATGGGGAGCCTCCAATGCATTAAAGCTGGAAAGGCGTTTAACAACTTCATATCGTTGTGACGCCAATGACTGTTCCCAATGTGCGATCGTTTGCGCCGGAAGACGCCTGGAACAGAAATGAACGAGCAGGGCGTCCAAAATATCCACGACTCCATGACTCTTCAGCATCTTGAGGCATTCGTTGTTTGTATGCGCAGGATTCCTTCCGGCGTTTCATCTTGGATAGCAGGCAGGTCGAATAAATTTTTTAATTGATGATCGACGAGGATGCGTTTGTTCTCATATCGCGCCTTAAGAGCCTCCCACGCATTCGTAAAGTTGTCGCCACACAGCGGATAGCCTTTAACGATAGCACCCGCTGCTCCCGTCGTCTTGCTGCGAAGATGGTATAACTTTTGCACTGGCGGCAGCCGAGGGTGATTGACGTAAACCGCGGTGAACATGTCTCGAAATGCTGGCCATTCACTATAGCCACCAGCAAAAACTTCAGTATCACACGGTGGTACCCTGATGAAATTGTCTTCTCCATGAAAGTCGTTAGGTGGAGGAGTTACTCGAGTGCTCGTCAGCGGTGGATGCTGGGGGGTGATTTCTCGTAACAGCTCTTGAAGCTTAGCTCTGGCTATCATCTGAAGATCGCGACACTCGTGATAACTAATTTCCGCTGAATCGGCCGCCTCTGGACTCCAGGCTCCTTTATCGACCGCTGCTCGATACGTTTGACGCACTTCATTCCAGTCGTACATCAGTTCTTCGATTTTAATCTCCAGCAATTGCTCGCTTTGATTCATTGGATCGCTGTTCATGGCTGCATCGCACATGTTCTTGAGCTCAGCTACCGCGGAGTGAAAATGCCGTAAGGGATCCATATTGTTTACGGATGTTGATCACGAAACCCGATTCTAACGAGATGACTGTCCGAAGAATTCAATGCAAGCTCGATCAAATTCACCGTAAAAAAAAAATGAGAGCAACTTAAATTATCGCCGGCTTTTGACGTGAACTTGACGGATGCCGGTTTATGAAAAAGAGATAAAAACCTCGGCCGAAAAGGAACAATACAAGTTATAAAACGGTAACCGCAGTGCGTATGTGCGACAAATGCCTACCGTAGCGTACCTCAAATTTGTTTACCTTAACCTTCGCAACATTCCACAAATTTCCTGCAACCCCAGATTCAATTAAAGAAAACCAAATCGTATAATGATTGTCAATGAAATATGAATAGAATTCGATGAGTTCGATTTGTTAAAAGTTGGTTTTTCCAATCAGTTTGCAAAGCTCCGATTATGCATCAAATCGAAAGCAGAGCGCGGACAGAGCGCAGGCAGAGAGACTGAACGTATATGAAACCTGGTGTTCGAATTGCGGTCACACACGTTCGTTCGAACAGTCGATGCGATCAACTTCTATGTTCGAAGTTCGATGCAACGCACAGCGTTAGAACTGACCTACGCAACACAATGCACGTAAGCCCGATGTGTTATACAGATTGCTTGGCTCGCTGTCTGCTAGCCTTGAATTCGTATGGACTTGCAATGGAAAAAAACGCAAACGATTTCTATGCGTGTTCCGCAAGCGAAAACCCAACGCAATAAAAGAAAAGAAGAAACGAAGAAAAAAACCGGAATTCGTTCTCACAGGGAACGAGAAACCCAAATGCTGCTTGCCAAGCCGCTATGTGCTGGTTGTTTTGCAATATCGACTGTGCACAAAAACCACCACCAAAGGCGACACGGATGTGCGAGCGAGATAGATGATGCGAATATGAAGAGAAAGGATGAGTCTAAACGGCGATGTGTGTCACGTGCTTGGATCGTGTTGCCCTTGACTTTTCTGGCAAATAGCGGTAAAGGGTGACACACACGTGGCCTACTTTCTCGATTCCCCCTAAGATTGGTCCACCGGAGCCGATTCCAGGCTCCTGGCACGGTATCGCCAAATGTTGGAGTAAGAGATGGAGATAGTAAGCACCTACCTTTTTGTCTTCCGGGCTGAGCTGGACGACGTTCGTATGGTTCTGATTAATTGGGAGAACGGCGGTTGCACGACGCGGATCGCTCGGGATTACAACGTTTGAATTACACTTCAGAAGATGTTAAAAAATTATGATTTGCCTTCGTGGCGAGTTTGATTAAGGAAAAACAAAATAAACGGAAAATTGCCTCCTTGGCGTGCTCTTATGGCTAATTTGAATTCACTTTTTTTTTCTTTTTTCTTTTTTTAATTTTGGTTTTGTTTTGTTTCAATTCACTTTTTGACTTTATATATACGTTTGTTGTAGTTATTTTTTTTGATTTTATATTTTGGGTTTTACTTTTTTTGCGGCGCGCGGGCGGATTGTTCACGCGAAGAGGTTTTTTTTCGACGACCGTTTTTCTAGCGAGCACCAAACCGATTCAAAAACAAGTCGTCGTCGTCGCTCGATCTAGTGCTGTTGGACAAAAAGGTATTTGATTAGTTCGATTCTCGCCTAACTCTAAGGGCTCGGCTATCGAACGGCGGTAGCTGTGGTGAAGAACGAACACAAATGTAAGCGGTCTTGAATTAATTATGGATTCTGCCTCGATCAGATAGCATCGTAGAGATTCGTCGTCGAACCGCATGGATGGTAGGAGGCTGTGTAAAACGTTTTTCACCGTTCTTATTAATCTTTCCCACGAACCGCTCATATGCGGTGCAGCGGGCGTATTAAAGACCCACTTAATTTCAACTCTGAAGACCTTCTCTGGCGCTTTGAAGTTGGTCCCATTGTCAGAATGGATTTGTTTGGGCCAACGTCTTCTGGAAATAAAATTTTGAATCGCCATCACGCTGGTATCTAAATGATGCGCTGTCTCCATATGAATTGCTCTAACTGTGAGACAGGTGAAAATTATTCCGTAGCGCTTTTCACGTCGTCTTCCCACAGCGACAAAGATTGGTCCGAAGCAATCCACTCCGGCTGAGACGAACATTGCGATACAGCACCCTCAAACGTGGTATATAATATTGTCCTCTAATTCGGTTAACGACTGTTTCGTGCATTTGATGGTGCAAACGTTCATGGAACCACCGAACAACTAAAAGGGTGATCCTATGATCGTGTGGTAAGACTACTGCGTCTTCGTGGATATTTAACCATTCCAGTCTGCTTCTGTTCCTCAAGATGTCGTGATCGTCTATATAGAGATTTAGAGGCGTTAGTTTGTTCGTCTTGTCGATAGGCTTACCACGTTTTAGGCTCTGAATTTTTTTTCGCTGAATTCGGTTGATTGCGCATATTTTATTAGAAAATGTGTGCTTGTAAAAACATCTCGGTGGACAGAAGAATAGGCTTCGGAGTTTTTCTACCGATAGCAGTGATTTTGTTGATGAATAGGATGAAGTTCGCAACAGCCTTACGAAGGCGTCTCCAACAAGGGAAATATTCCGCATTCGGCGCACAATTCTTTGCCTTCTGCACCACCAGAACTCTTCGTTTCATTTCAGCGTCATTTTCCATCGCAATAGCTTTGAGAAAGGGCCAATTAAGAACGTCTGACAGGAGAAATTTGGGTCCGGAGAGCCATAGTTCAGAGTTAATTTGACGATGCGTTTTGGTCGCAAGATCGGCTGGGTTTAACTTAGAAGGTACCCATCTCCATTGGTCCACATCGGTGATGTCGAGGATTTCTCCATTATGAAACATCACAAACTGATGGAAGTTTTTTGGGTCCAATCGAAGCCATTTCATTGTTGTTTTGGAGCCAGTCCAGTAATATTGCTTGGTGATCTAAAGGCGTTTGACTCGGAGTACCTTAGCCGCAAGTCGCAACCCGATTACCGCTGCCTGTAGCTCCAACCGCGGAATGGAGACTGGCTTTAAGGGGCCCACTTTGGACTTCGCTGCCACCAAAGTTACGGCGATCTTTGCTTTATGTCCGACGCGCAGATAGCATACTGCTGCGTTTGCATTTTCTCCGGCGTCCACAAAAGTATGCAGTTGGACATTATTCGAGATTGCTAGAGTTGGACTATAGCAGCGAGGAATTTGCAGCGTAGAGATAGCGGGTATGAGCGTTTTCCAGTGCCGCCATATTTCGCCTTGTTGCTTGTTGAGAATCTCGTCCCACCCGATTCCAGATCGCCATATCTCTTGTAACAACATTTTAAGCCCGATAGTGAAAATTGAGACCAGGCCTAGCGGATCGTACATAGACATCAGTACCTGAACTTCAGGTCCTGAAGGGTCTCTCTTTTTGTAGGCGTAATTGGCTCATTTATTAAATTTCGTTTTAGTCTCGGGAATCTGAAAGCATATGTAAACACATCATTGAGGGGATCCCAGTACATACCGAGAATTTTCGTGGTGGATCCCAGTTCTTGCGGAGTTTGCCCAGCTTCAGTGTCCGCTTCGAGCTTTTGGAGAACCCCCTTTGAATTGGACGCCCACTTTCTTATTTCGAAGCCGGCCGCTTCGTGAATTTTCTTCACTTGTATTGCTAGCTCAGATGCCTTCTCTTCATCAGCGTCGGAGTCGATGAAGTCGTCGACATAATGGTGCAAGAGAATGGCATCGACGGCTCGAGGAAATTTATTTGGAAACTGCTCGGCGTTTTTATTTCGAACAAAATGCGCTATGAACGGCGCGCAGTTCAATCCAAATGTCAATGCGCGCATAACGTACATGCTTGGCTTATCGACTGGATCGTTAACGTCCCACCAAAAGAACCGCTGAGCATTCATATCCTTTTCATCGACGTTGATTCGGTGAAACATCTCAGCGATGTCTCCGCTGACAGCGACGGCTCCGCCTCGGAACACCAGCAGCACTTCGACAAGTGACGTAAGCATTTCTGGGCCGCTTAAAAAGGAAGTCGTTCAACGCGGCTCCGTTTACCTTTCACGCGGTGTAAGTCTACTTCCCATTGTTGACAGTCGCACAAATGTAGATTAAACGGATACTCGGTCGAGCTTAGTGTCGAGTAACCTTGTAAGGTCCATCCCAACCGGCATTTGGACGCTATAGGATCATCGTATCTTCCCTCCCTTGTCTTAAGTGGCACAGCCAATTTCCAATTATTATTGCCTATAAGGACTTTCGGTTTCGCATAATGGAGCGTTTTAAACGGAATCCGTTTCAAATGACGACACTTTTTCGTAACTTCATCAGCATTGAGTGATTGGGCTGGAAGATCCAGGTTTCCGACAGTTTGCAAACCTTTTAACTCAAATTTACGCCCATCACGATCAGAGGATATCGTTAAAGTTGCATTTACTGAATCGTTTTCGGTCTGAGTCGTATTACCCGTCCACCTTTAGCACAAGGGACTGTGTTTGCCTGCGATTCCTAAACCTTCAAAGAACTCTTTTTTGATGAGAGTGACAACCGAACCTTCATCTAGCAATGAAAAAGTTGAAATTAATTTATTCATAGCATGAATATACATAGGAACTATTCTGAAGAGTGGCTGGTTGATACCACCGTTTTCGCTGTGAGCACTAACAAGTGCCTTTTGATCGTCGGATGCATCAGTTGGCTGTTCAGACTTCGATGACGTATTTGATTCGGGTCGCTTGTTAGCATCTCGATGAAGCAGTTGATGATGCCTTGCCGCACATCCATCCTTTTCACAGGCCTTTTTTATATAGCACCGTTTTCGATGTGGCACCAAGGCAACGCCGGCATAATCGCGTCGACTCTACGACTCAAAAGTTGCTTTGAGGAAAGTTTCGCATTCAACAATTTTATGACTTCCTTTGTCACAAATCGGACATTTGTGGACCGCTTCCTTCGTCTCCGCCACCATGTGTGTATTCACTGAAGAATTGATTTTAGCTGGTGCCAAACTTACGACCGTACTCGCTGCTTCGGCTATATTATAAAGCCAATCACTGAAATTCTTCACTATCGGTATCCTTTCGTCCTTCAAGTGCATAGCCCAGCTCAGTTTATGATTGTTTGGAAGTTTCTCTAATAGCTCTTTTACAAGCAGTGAATTGTGCAAATGCATGTACATATTACAGCTTTCCATCGCGGCGCATATATTTCTAACACCAAGCGCAAAATCGATGAGAGACTCCAATTTGTCTTTAACTGCTGGCATGCTTCGAGCTCTGTTTTTGACGCGCTCCAGGATATGCTCCGGTCTTCCGAAGTACATACGCAGCGTCGCAATGATGTCGGGAACCATAGACGGCAGACACAGTTTATTTTTAACTAAATCGCGCGCTTTACCTTTCAAACTGCTCTGCAACCGCACAAGATTCTCCGCATCCGAAAAGCCAACCACCGCAGTACTTTTTTCGAAAGTGCTTATAAAGATTGGCCAGTCTTCTGGATCACCATTAAAATTCGGGAGTTGCTTTGGTATAACTTGACGCGCCGCCAGTTGCGTTACATTTGATGATTGTGCATTAAAAACACTTGCATGTGCTGGAATAAACGATGCGTCACTTGATTGGGACAATATTTCATATATCCTGTTCAAGAACTGATGTTGTAAGTTTAGTTCTTCTTCTAAACGTTTTAATTCTAAATCTCTTTGTTTGGCGAGATTTTCTTCGTTTCGTTCAGTTGATGTTTCCCCCGTCATTCTCGATGAATAAGCTGTTGCGGCATCACAGCGCAGTTGGACTGTACTAGCTTGCTGTGCGGATAGTGATGACGTCACTATTGATGCTGTTTTGGCAGAAGCGGCTGAAAATGCATTAGTGTAAGTGCCCATCGAATGTATAACTGCTGTTGTTGCTGCTGTAACTTGGAACGATGGAAATGGAATGTGAGAAATTATAGGTTCCGTCCAAAATGGCGCTGCTGCTTGCTTTCGCGAACATTCCTCGTGAACAGTATGTGAAGTTGTTGTTGGCGTCGGCAACGTGATTTGCACGTGTTTTTCGCTTGAATTCCTTGTTATAGGTGAAGATGAAGCTAGAGCCCTTGCCTCATTGGTCGCACTGGTTGGAGTTGGTTTTTGTAGCCGCACATTTGAAACTGGCTCGTTGGTTCTGCATATATCACAATTCCAACTGACGTCAGCTATTTTGCTAGCCACTCCAACACAATTATAGTGATACCAACATGCACAACTGTCGTACTGCACCATTGAATCATTGTCTGATTCCTCACATCTCTTGCAATGATGATCCATTACTTATGTAGCGTGAAGAATACCAAGCTTATTTCTCTCAATATCGCACTTCAAGAGTTTATCTCTGAAAGTTTTGTTTAAAAAATGTTACTTTAAAGTTGTCCACGTTTCGGGTGAACTTGGTCGCCTGCTCTAATGCGAATAGCCGCGTGAAATTATGGATGCAATTTTAAGAGCACTCTATTTTCACTTTATTTAACAACAAATGAAATTTAAACTATTAACAAATTATTATCAAAATCCTTGATTCAAACTGTACTTATTTTATTATAAATAAAAGAAGAAAATGTATATGTGCGAACGAGCGAACGATCGAGCGCTTTAAACAAAACGTGTAAATTCACCGGTGACCTTTTGACTACTACCCCTCACAAAGTAGGGTTACAAAAAATAAATTCATATTTCAATATAAGATAAATGCATGCGGAACAAAGCTCACTGTGTTGTCACTCTTAAGTTAAGCTAGGTAGATGTATCAAAGTTAGCTGGACGATTTCTGTAACACGACCAAATCAGGCATTTGTATATATGGATGACCTTATTGTAATAGGTTGTTCAGAAACCCATATGCTACAGAACTTTAAATCCGTTTTTGCAATATGCAGACAGACTAATTTAAAATTACATCCAGACAAATGCAATTTTTTGAACCACGAAGTAACATTTTTGGGACACCAGTGTACATATAGAGGAATATTACCAGATGCAACAAAATTCGAAAAAATCTTAAACTATCCGAGACCGACAACGAAAGACGAAGCTAGAAATTTGTGGCCTTTGTGAATTACTATCGAAGATTTATTCCAAATTTTTCATCTTATTCTTTTCATATAACTTGTTTAACAAGAAAAACATAGAATTCATTTGGAGAATGGAATGCGAAGCCTCATTTAAGTATCTAAAAAACTCACTTTTACAACCCAAATTCTAAAAATATCCCGACCTTAGTAAATCTTTCTGCATAGCAACAGACGTAGGTAAAGTTGCGTGCGGAGCAGTGTTGAGCCAGGAATATGATGGTATACAATTACCAGTAGCTTTTGCCTCACGGTTCGTGAAGGTTCTTCCCTAAAGGCGAAAGCAAGAAATCCGTCACTGAGCAAGAACTCACTGCAATCCATTGGGCAGTCAATTTCTTCAAACCATACATTTATGGAACAAAATTTCTCATAAAAAGTGATCACAAACCATTGACATATTTATTTGCGGTGCCGTGACTTAACCCCTAATGGACTTAACGCCCATGGGCGATATGACCGATAGTTTAAAAAAATAGTTTTTGTTTTTTTTTTTATTTAAAAAAATATTTCGATTGTACTTTTTACCGAAGTTCGGCAAAATGGGCATAAGAAAAGTGTCCCGGCTTGTGAATGTCTTTCTTGAAGTGTGTCGCAGCATTCGCGACAAACTTTTGCATGACGGCATGGTTGGAATAAGAGGCTTTTTTGATTTTTGTAGCATATCTCGCACAAAATTCCGTCGGTTTGAAATTGTTCTTCTTCGTCATCGGATTCGGCAGAGCTATTACATTTAGTTTGAAGGTCACATATTCGGTCATCGAAGATACAATATTGGCCATTGGAGACTTTTTACCAGACCACTGTTATAGAGGAAAAATACTCGTATACTCATTTATTATCAGTTCCGATCGCTCGCCTCATTGCAGAGAAAGTGGAGCCATTGGAGCGACATTATTTAATGGATGCAACATTTTCTATTGTACCTTCATCTGATTACAAGCAGCTGCTAATTATTTATTTTGGGCTTCAAAATCATGTAAGCGCATTCAAATTTCCTTACTCAATAAAAGTGTTAATAACAATTAAAATTTGTAACGCAAAGATACAAATCGCAAAATGTTATGTTGTTTTTTAAAATTTGTATTTAGGGCCTGTTAAGAGGTTATTTTAAAAAATCGCACGATCAACTCCATATCATCATCAAACACTAGAGATGGTAGAACGCAGAACGTTCAATGAATATATTTGCTCATACTTATCACCCGAAAAAAACGATAAGTACGAATGGTTAACGTACTTTGCTTACTGCCAGGCCCGTACGCAGGGGGAGGGTTTTGGGGGTTCAAACCCCCTCCCGTCAATTTCTAGACTTTTCTCAAAATCTCAGGAAGTATGCGTGTGTTTTGCATTTTATGTATCTTGCTTAAAAGAGAAAGAATGAACTTTTACAACGATGTATCATGTGTTTCAATCAAGGTTTTACTTCAAGATTTATAGCCATTAAAATTTGAAAAATGTGAATTTTTATGAATTTTTTTCGAAATTTTTTGAATTCATTTTGATGTGTTTATTCGGTAAAAAATCTGAAAATAAGTTTTTTGCTTTGAAACAATAACTGCGTATTTTACGTCTCCAAAATGATATGTTGAAATTGGTAGAAAATTGTTGAATCAGTTTTTGTGATCAGTTTTTTGAAAAAAATTAAGTGCCAAAATTCGTAGAATTTGTCACTTATTCTATGTAATACATAGTATGTATGAATTTTCATCGAGATCGGACGTCGCACAGTGGTCTGAAAGTCTGAAAAGGCGCGCATGAGGCAAAAAAAATTTATTGTTCTAAAAGGTTTTTAAACAACTTAGACGTGTAAAGGATAGTCCATAGGTACAGAAACTAATTTAAAATTTATTGAATTTCCTCCCCACCCCGATGCACACCTCTTGTTTCAGCTGAAAACGACACTAAAGGTTCTTAATAGTTCAGAAAAATTTATGGGGACGACTCTTAAAATTGCTGATAACTTTGTTATTTTACAATTAATCGACATTATTCCAAAAAGCGGTTGGTTGTAAAAGTAACATAGTTGAACACAAAAGAAGATTTGAATAGATTTTTATTTTTGGTAAATTATTAATGAGCTTTAATCGCGGCCCCTTTTTAAAAAATTTTTAAAAGTAAACTTGTATGTTTAGTGGAATGCTACTTTTTTGGCCCGCTTTGGCCCAAATAGATGTAGTATAAAAATGGGGACATTTTAGAGTAAGAAAAAATTTAACTTCATCTGCGCCCACTTGCTCCTCTTCCTGGTAGCACCAATTTTATTGCACAGGTACAAAGCGAAAAATTATAAGCCAAAGCAATGAACACAAAAACCAAATCTATAAAATGCGAATTAAATAAACAATTCCATGATTTTGTTGTATTTTACGGCCAGATTTAACTAAAATTACTAAATTACTTTATTTACGTACAAGTTTTTGATAAAAAATTTAGTTTAAAAATAAGTTTTAGGCGATTCAAATCGAAAATGATGTTTTGTGTTTTTTTTTGTGGCATGGACTTACTCACGTAATTTATTTATAAAAGTACTCTTTTGAGTAAATTACAGCTTAAAATAATTTGTCAATGCAAACACTCATGCGTTATAAGTTATAACTTATAACTAAAACATATGTTAAACTCGTGTGGCTTGACAGCGTTTGGAAATACAGCTATCCGTTTGCAAATATTCTCTTTAAAAAGATAGCGTTTGTGAGGTTTTCGTTAGAAAAAGCACGTTTCTAATTTGGTGTCGGAAGAAAATTAAAAAAAAAAATTTAATTCAACTACTTCGAAATGAATTCTAAGGACGATGGTAAACTATATATAAATTGGTAACAATAAATAAATTTTTTATTTGAGCTGCCGTTCCCTCTTTTTAAGATTACTCCTATCGACGCTTCCTCGTCGGAACTTCAAAAAGTTGCGCTAAATGCGCAAGTGAAATCGTTCAATTTTAAAACACTTCAATGGGTACTGAAATACCTGAGTCAAAAGTTTGGACATTTGTTAAACTGTGGCAAAAGAAGTGGAAGGAAGTCGATCGATCTGGCACAAAAATGGAAAAAAAATATTCAAATTGGCTTAGCAATACTTTTTTGCAAAGTAAATCTTTAGTGGCTGGACAGTCTTTATCTAATAGTAACAGAAAAGAACTACCGTTTTTCGTCTATTGGTAAGTCGCAGAAGCGAAGGCGAACTACGCAACTTCGGAAAGAAGAAACAAGTTCCTTAATGTTTGCAGCTTCATCAAACCTACGAAAAGATGGCAATTTAAGTGGATCAAAGTTAATGACTGAAATGGCTAAGTCACCGAACAGGGCAAATAAAATATTAACCGCATTCGATTCAACGAAATTAAAACCACAATCGCTTACGGAAACTGAAGCTGTCGCGATGATAACTGAAATGAATTTAACAAAACAGCAATATGCTGTTCTATGTAAGTGGTCAAAAAAGAAAAATGCACCAAATATGTTTCCAGTCGAGTTCTTCAAGAAAAAACTAAATGTTATCCAGAAAATATATTAATTGAGGAAACAGAAGCGATTGTTAAATTGCAAGCCTTTCTCGACCACACAATTATGAGGCTTATAACATCGTTTAATGAACCGCTAACTGGAAACTTTTCTCTTTATTACAAATGGGGTATGGATTCAAGCTCGGGTCGTTCAATATTTAAACAGGCATTTAAAGACAGCGATTCATGTGACTCCACTGTTTTCATCACTACAATTGTTCCCGTCTTGTTGGAGGATAATTCAAAGGGAGTCATTTGGAAGAATCCGAACCCAAATTTTACGAGACTTTGCAGACCTGTAAGAATAAAATATGAAAAGGAAACTAAACAAAGCATTGTTACAGAGTACAGCAGAATGAAAAAAGAAATCGACAGCTTAGAAACACACAGCAGTACTTTAACAGCCGGTATTCTGAACGTCAGCCACAAGTTAGTCCTCACAATGGTGGACACAAAAGTGATAAATTCGATTGAAGGCAACAAAGCTACAAGGAATTTTTTTTTCTGCGGTCGTTCCGGTATTGACTTAAATATTTTAGAGGTGGATTGCGAAGATATGACCGATGAGGAATGCTTAAAATATGGAATATCGCCGCTCCATGCTAGGATAAAGTTTATGGAATTTTTTGCTTCAACTTGCTTATAGACTGTCTCTCCCACCAAATAAACATAAAAAGGTATCAAGTTACAAGAAAATAAACGCAAACTTGTGGGTGAGAGAAAAAGGTATATTCAAGAAGCTTTAAACGCAAAACTGGACTTCTTCTAGACACTCCAAAACATGGTTTCGGATCCACAAATGATGGCAATACTTCCCGCAGATTCTTCGATGATACCAAATTTGTTTCCGAAATAACACGAATAAGCGAAGAAATTCTAAAACGATTTGCAAATATTCTTATTGCTATCAATACAAGCGAAAAAATAGATGAGGAAAAATTTGGTATATACTCGTACGCCTTCATAACTGCAAGCAAGTTTAACGAGGCTTATGGATTTTTTAACTTTACTCCGACTGTGCACAAAGTCTTAGTTCATGGCAGAAATATTATGAGAAGTGCCATTCTCCCGGTTGGCGTCCTATCTGAAGAACCACGTGAAGGTCGTCACAAAGATTTTAAATCGTATCGAACACATTATGCAAGGCACGTATAGAAAACTTAACCGATATTTTTCATCGCTTTCTTTCATCATCAGACCCACTAGTTGTGAGTCACTTTGTCTCAGATAACACTTGTATAAAAAGGAACTTCCTGTGGACGTAAAGTATATGGTGGTTGATGCTAATGCTTTGGAGGAAGAAAATTCTGAATAAGCTGAAAGTAAAGGGGTAAAAATTTTTTTTAATAAGAAGTATATTTTTGAAACTAATCTTTGTAAATATTTTTTTACTAAATTTGAAGATTTTTAACGGTTTGATTAATAGCGTAGCGTAAAAAGTGTTGGAGGAGGGATTGTACTTAATACTACATAATAATATCAAAGTATAATTTTCTCCGAACAAAAAATATTATTCAGTCCCCAAAATGTTGCCCTACTCTGCGCTTTTCATTTTTTTGCAAATTCCTAGATCTTTGGTGTATAATCTACAAAAAATACTATAACTTATTCGATTCACATCAATTATAAAATTAACCGCAAACTTTATATTTTTATTTGAAACGTTAAGCAGTTTTAACCGTCACAAACACGCCTCTGCATCTCGTCATGATTAAAATGACCATAATTAAGAAAAGCCGTATTTTCTCTTTCCAAAGTGGGTAAAAACATTAAAAACCTTTTTCGGGATGCGGAGATATAAGCAAAAGAATCTCATGCGCGCCTTTTTTGAATTTCAGACCACTGTGCGGCGCCACTAGATTTAAGTATTACTCCATATATTTTTTTCTGAGAATTAATAAAAATTCAGCCTTGTAAACATACACTAACGAAGAATCGAAGTAAAATATTAGTAAAAACGAATTAAATTTGACTACGAACATCCATGATTTGGTTCTATTAACGGGCGTATTTAAAATAATCACAAGCGTAGTTAGAGAAGAATTTACAAAGCCTAGTTAGTTTAAATACGAAAGTAGTAGTAAAAAATGTGTTCGTCTATGTAATTTCCATTCACAATTCATAGACCATAATATAAAATCTTTCTAGATTTAAGTTAAACCTTTTTGAAATTTTTAATTGAAATTTTGTTATTAGTCTGTAAGAAACTATTCTGTAGACTGAAATAAAAAAAAATATATAAAAAACATAAATTACATTTTGGTGCAACATTTTTGCAATCCCAAGTCGGCGGGTGGGATCCCCGGTCATAACATAACATTAATATAACAATTTTATTTATATAATATTTAAAAACCTTACAGGAATAAAAAGCTTAGGAGCTTACTTTTTATGAAAAAAAGACACATAGAAGCCTCATTACTATGGCTGGAAAGCCAGTTTTTCTCTATTTTGGCTGGATTTTTTTCCGCTTTAAATATTTTTCGATTTACTTGAAATTCCCATTTTTCACACATTTCATTCGCCTGCTATAGAATTTGAACTGAAGCGCTTCGGATGGCTGAGCGAATACTCTACCCATACGCTACGCAGAAATCTAATTCCCGTGGACTAAATATGTTATTTAAGAACAAATGAAGAAAATTTTCGTGGTTTTTCATAATAGTTTTTTAAATGCGTGAGTAATGAAATTTGCTCTAAAAGAATACGCATCGTTGATTTAGTTAAGTAAAAATACGTCCGTACTTAAGTTTCGCTGTAATAAAACCACGGTCGTAGTGTACTACGAATCAGTATGGGTACATAAATAGGATTTCTGAATATATTTAACATTTCAAATTTCATTACAGCTTTGTTCACTATTGATTTTTGCAACAGATGAAACATAATATCCTCTCCATACAATCTTTTGCCGCTTTCAGACTATTGAATTAAACTGAATTTAGCTGTAGTGCAGTGATGGCCAAACCTATACGTAAAAATTCATAATTGTGTGTGAATGCGCAGTCCACTTCGCTGTGAGCTACTTTGATTTGCATTGACGAATTTTGTTTCTTACACACACATGCGCAGCCAACCGGTTTTCGCACAAATCGGTATGCGCTATACGTGTGCGACTGCTGGGTCGGCAGAATTCGGTCTTTCAAGCCCATGTGCTAGGTAAATCAGAACTTGGCCAACACTGCTGTACTGATTTTAGAAGTTAAAATATAGTTTGAATTTAGCACCAAAAAGGAAAGTGGTACAATATGAAACAGCTAAACTCATGATTTTATATCTGCATTTAAAGATTTCGATTCAGGTTAAATGCAGCGATAAATGCTAAAATCACTTCAGCTAAGTTCAGTTAAATTCAATAGTCTGCAAGCAGCCTTTGGCCAGAAATAGAATTAGTTGCCGTAGAGCAATGGAACTTAGCACGCACATTACTTTCGATGAGATGAAGGAGTTTTGACAATATAAGCAACATAAAACACAATGTCCACCTGCAATTAAAAATTTAGTTTACCTTTAAATAGACTAGAAATTTTTAAGAAGGTTGGGAAAAAATAAATCTATTGATGTTCGAAATCACATGTAGAGGAATCATCCGAGAAATATAGTTTTAACATCC
The DNA here is from genome assembly GCA_020466095.1 of Chlorops oryzae. Lineage (NCBI taxonomy): Eukaryota > Metazoa > Arthropoda > Insecta > Diptera > Chloropidae > Chlorops > Chlorops oryzae. The sequence continues at coordinate 17,768 of JAIPUU010001092.1, forward strand.
AACATCAAAAATATAGCAGATTTTAATTGCTACTTCCGCTACAAAATTAAACAAAAACTTTCAAGATAACAGGTCGCTGCAGCTGTTTCTTATTTTAAAACTAAGAGCATATAGAAGGGGTGTCCGAGATGCTAAATTTGCAGTTACTAAGGTACTGTTTCCACTATACACGCGTTTAGCATTTTTCAGCATTTTGGCGAAATTCGGAAAAATGCGGCCCGAAATCGCATGCAATTGTTGTTTCATTTCTGAACCGCATTTTTCAGCATTTTGAAAAGATGCGAAAAAATGCGATTATTTTAGATTAATTATCGAATCCTTTATCACATATCTAAGAGAATATCTGTCATTTTGAAACTTCAGCTGGAAAAACATGGCCGAAAGAATTCAAAAGAAGTGTAAGTAAAATATCAAAATTGTGCTAATATTGCAGTAAATGAATCGAAATAACTGTTTCAGACAAAAAACAAGTAAGAAAGCTAAAGTCGGTCAAGCCCGACTTTGAAATACCCAGCGTCCCGACATTATGAGCGCACTATGTTTTGCTTCACTATTTGTGGGCGTGGCAGTGGGCGGGCCACATAAATTATTTTCGTACACCTTTCATTCGCCTTGCTCAACCTATGTTAAGAATTTGAAGCTTCTACGCCTTTTACTTCGGAAGTTACAAAAAATCTTCGTTTGTGGGCGCGGCAATGGGCGGGCCACATAAAATTTTTTCCTACACCTTTCATTCGCCTTGGTGAACCTATGTTGCGAATTTGAAGCTTCTACGCCTTTTACTTCGGAAGTTACGAATAATCTTTATTTGTGGGCGTGGCAGTGGGCGGGCTACATAAATTTTTGTTCGTACACCTTTCATTTCACAAGTTACAATAAGCCCTTATTTTTGGGCTTATTTGTGGGCGTGAATTGAGGAAGACGGCGTCAACTTTTTTCCAGGATATGTCCCTTTTCGTAGTTTATCAGTACACCAAATATAAATGGAATGTGTTGTGTGGTTCGCAAGTTACAAGCATTTTACTGAAAACACAATAAATTCATTTGTGGGCGTAGCAGTGGGCGAATGTCTCCAATTTTTACTAAGGATCATACTCGGACCCCGATATACATGTTTGCCAAATTTCGACTTCATTGGTTTAGCCGTTTCGGAGGAGATCCGACCACGGACGGACGGACAGACGGACAGACGGTCAGACGGACCGACGGACCGACGGACCGACGGACATGTCTAAATCGATTCAATTTTTGATCCTGATCATTTCTATATATATGTTTCTTTATCTCCGGAGCTTTATTCTCCCTGTTACAAGATTTGTACAAAACTAATTTACCCCGCTTACACTGGGTAGAAAAATGGGAACGAGAGAGTCTCTTGGACCACCGAAATGGAGATGATTTACATAAATCTGTGGGAAGAGAATATAAGCTTCCTCCGAGGAACATGAAAGAATTCCCATATTTATCGAGAGATTGCGGATTCCATGTGTCAGGCGGGTAAAATTTTAACATGGAGTGATCTTAAATCAAAAATGGACAATATGTCTCGGAAGTATCGGTAATAAAGAATATTTTCAAATGGGAACAAACCAAAATAATGATTTTTCTTTTGCAGAACAGAGAAATCGTTGGTTGGACCATCGGGTGGAACCCCATCGACATGGGTCCACTATTAGAGCATGAACAAAATCCTTGGCAAGTTTAAACCTTTCAATTTAGAGGAGGTAATGGTAGAAAGTACTGGTAAGTAGCTGAAGGTTACGGTTGTAAATTGAAAATACGTGACGCATCCATGTACTTCACAGATTTATTTAGCCTTATCGAATTGGACAAAAATTTTTCCAGCGAGACTTGTGCTGATGATAGCGCAACGGATGCTCCTACGCCTAAAAAGGAAAAAAGAAAAGCAAGCGACGTGTATGGAGAGCGCATGTTAGAGCTCGCGGAAATTCGGACAGAGCGGATCTCTACCATGGTGGCGGAAACTGCGCAATTCCACGACAAAATCCTGAAGCTCGTTGAGAAAAGTCTCAATAAAGAGGCGTAGCCGACTGATATAACCTTGTCTTGGAAACAATTTTTGTTAATTTTGTTTACATTTAGTATAACGACTGATCTCGTGTCTGTGTTGGAAACGCCTTTTTTTTTTATAAATAAAGAAGTTCTTCAAATGGTTTAGTTTTTATTTTCTCATGATGTATTTTGTAATTGCGTGTCTAATTTTTTCAGCTGATTCATCATGGTCGTTGGCATTGTTAATGTGCTCCGGCTGTGGTCGATTGGAATTAGATTCAGTTTGCCATGTTTCGCTAAAACTGCTATTAGTTTCATTAATAAGGTTATGCAGTATGCAAAAACATACAACGATGGCCTTGTTATTTTTATAACTATTGTCCAGCCCTTTCCCGATCCGACGAAACCTAGCTTTAAGCTGCCCAAAGGCGCACTCAACGACTCGCCAAGCACTTGAAAGAGCGTAGTTAAAACTTCGCTGTTCGTCAGTCGCTACTGTTGAAAATGCATATGGTTTCATCAGAGACTGCGAGAACCGAAATGCCGAATCTTCAACTTTGACTGGTTGTAAATTTGGGCATCATGACAGCGTCCTGGGCAGCCAACATTGACGTATTGGAATCTGAAACTAAATTTCCCAAATGTATTCAATGAAATTCGTCCATAACTTCCAATCATACCGATAACACGGTGTTACAAAATCAGACTTTTTGAATATACTTTTGAAATGACCCATCGGAAGTTGTAGGTCTGGTGCCGAAATGGTCCATGAAAATTTCCAGGGACCCTCAAAATTTTGACCTACGGGCCAAAAACCAATTTTTGGTACTTTTGATCACTTATACGGCTGTAACTTGCTGGATTATAATCCGATTTTCAATTCCTTACCAAAATTAGGAAGGTAACATTTAGGCCTTACCAACGCAGTATATATATTTTGTATGAAAAATTCCCACTTCTACATGTTTTACTACGTAAAGAAAGAAGTTGTATTATTTTTTTTTTTCATTTTGCAACTTTGAATGCGTTTTTCAGACACAGTTTCTTTTGAAATCCCCAAATTTTCAATATTATCATAAAAATATCCTCTTATTGTGAGATAAATGCGTGGTCAATCATAAAAATCGGTTCAGTCTTGACGGAGTAATTAAACTTTTTCCAAAAACAAAATTTTTATTACACTGACTGACGCGTCATAACGGTGTAAATCTTGAACGAATCAACACAAATTTTCTTGTGGGTGGATTTTTTAAAATGGTACATTACCAGATATAGAGAAGAATGTTTCCAATTTTGTGTTTGTTTTTCGCTAGTTCACTCGTTTGTCACAGGTTCAGTCGGCAGTCGCTGCCGATTTATTGATACTGATATTTTGATTAAAATGCTTGCTTGAACGCTTGCGTTTGTACCCTGTGTCTTCAGTTGAACGTTGCAGTGACCAGCAATAGGTCGATAGCATTGCAACTCTACTTTTTCCCTTAAACCGGTTTTCGATTGTGAACATTTCTTGGTGACATCGTTCACCCTGCTCATCACTAAATTGACCGAGATTGTCTGGAAAGAAATCCAAGTGATCTTGCAAGAAGTGAACTTTTATTGACATCCGGCATCCTATTTCTTCGTATGCGTCTAGAAATTCTTTAACAACAGTAGCATAGTCATGACTTTTGTTTTTACCCAAAAAATTGTTGCATAATGAAATGAAAGAATTCCAAGCTCTTTGTTCAGTTGCATTTAATAAGCCTAAGAAGACTTTGTCTTGCATTAGTTTGCGAATTTGCGGTCCAACAAAGATTCCTGTAGTAAAATCTGTTAGAAAATGTAATTAGATCTAAACATGCAGCACTGTTTCACCTTCTTTTATTTTAGCATCACTCAATTTGGGGAACACTGATTTGAGATGCTGAAAACCCACACCGTCCTTATTTATCAGTTTGACGAACTGTTTCATATACCCCAACTTTAAATGCAATGGCGGCAAAATTATCATCTCTGCTTGGACCAAAGGTGTGTTAACAACTGTGCACAAAGTCTTAGTTCATGGCAGAAATATTATGAGAAGTGCCATTCTCCGGTTGGCGTCCTATCTGAAGAACCACGTGAAGGTCGTCACAAAGATTTTAAATCGTATCGAACAACATTATGCAAGGCACGTATAGAAAACTTAACCGATATTTTTCATCGCTTTCTTTCATCATCAGACCCACTAGTTGTGAGTCACTTTGTCTCAGATAACACTTGTATAAAAAGGAACTTCCTGTGGACGTAAAGTATATGGTGGTTGATGCTAATGCTTTGGAGGAAGAAAATTCTGAATAAGCTGAAAGTAAAGGGGTAAAAATTTTTTTTAATAAGAAGTATATTTTTGAAACTAATCTTTGTAAATATTTTTTTACTAAATTTGAAGATTTTTAACGGTTTGATCAATAGCGTAGCGTAAAAAGTGTTGGAGGAGGGGATTGTACTTAATACTACATAATAATATCAAAGTATAATTTTCTCCGAACAAAAATATTATTCAGTCCCCAAAATGTTGCCCTACTCTGCGCTTTTCATTTTTTTGCAAATTCCTAGATCTTTGGTGTATAATCTACAAAAAATACTATAACTTATTCGATTCACATCAATTATAAAATTAACCGCAAAACTTTATATTTTTATTTGAAACGTTAAGCAGTTTTAACCGTCACAAACACGCCTCTGCATCTCGTCATGATTAAAATGACCATAATTAAGAAAAGCCGTATTTTCTCTTTCCAAAGTGGGTAAAAACATTAAAAACCTTTTTCGGGATGCGGAGATATAAGCAAAAGAATCTCATGCGCGCCTTTTTTGAATTTCAGACCACTGTGCGGCGCCACTAGATTTAAGTATTACTCCATATATTTTTTTCTGAGAATTAATAAAAATTCAGCCTTGTAAACATACACTAACGAAGAATCGAAGTAAAATATTAGTAAAAACGAATTAAATTTGACTACGAACATCCATGATTTGGTTCTATTAACGGGCGTATTTAAAATAATCACAAGCGTAGTTAGAGAAGAATTTACAAAGCCTAGTTAGTTTAAATACGAAAGTAGTAGTAAAAAATGTGTTCGTCTATGTAATTTCCATTCACAATTCATAGACCATAATATAAATCTTTCTAGATTTAAGTTAAACCTTTTTGAAATTTTTAATTGAAATTTTGTTATTAGTCTGTAAGAAACTATTCTGTAGACTGAAATAAAAAAAATATATAAAAACATAAATTACATTTTGGTGCAACATTTTTGCAATCCCAAGTCGGCGGGTGGGATCCCCGGTCATAACATAACATTAATATAACATTTTATTTATATAATATTTAAAAACCTTACAGGAATAAAAAGCTTAGGAGCTTACTTTTTATGGAAAAAAAGACACATAGAAGCCTCATTACTATGGCTGGAAAGCCAGTTTTTCTCTATTTTGGCTGGATTTTTTTCCGCTTTAAATATTTTTCGATTTACTTGAAATTCCCATTTTTCACACATTTCATTCGCCTGCTATAGAATTTGAACTGAAGCGCTTCGGATGGCTGAGCGAATACTCTACCCATACGCTACGCAGAAATCTAATTCCGTGGACTAAATTATGTTATTTAAGAACAAATGAAGAAAATTTTCGTGGTTTTTCATAATAGTTTTTTAAATGCGTGAGTAATGAAATTTGCTCTAAAAGAATACGCATCGTTGATTTAGTTAAGTAAAAATACGTCCGTACTTAAGTTTCGCTGTAAATAAAAACCACGGTCGTAGTGTACTACGAATCAGTATGGGTACATAAATAGGATTTCTGATATATATTTAACATTTTCAAATTTCATTACAGCTTTGTTCACTATTGATTTTTGCAACAGATGAAACATAATATCCTCTCCATACAATCTTTTGCGCTTTCAGACTATTGAATTTAACTGAATTTAGCTGTAGTGCAATGACGGCTAAACCTATACGTTTTTTTTTTTTTTTTTTTTTTTTTTTTTGCTGGATTGCATGGAGGTGTTGGGAATCTTCCAAAGATACGGCTTCTCCAGGTTCAGCCGCATGCACGATTCACTGCCATTTGGTATGGCAGCGCCTACGTACTAAACCCTACCCCTTCAGCTCTTCAACCATTCTCCCCACGGCACTAAGCTTAGGATTACTTCGTGGGGCTGGTGGCAATCTTGCCTTCTTTTACAAATGCTGGTACACCACTTGCTGTTGGTGCCTGCTTCTCTCTATAATACGAAGCTCGGTTTGTGAATTTGTTATTCTGCCTGCTACCAGATTCCAGTTCTCAACTGAACTGGTCATGAAACGCAGTATACCGCTGGGGCCAAATTCACCTCTAAAAGTATTCTGGAAACGCGGACAGTACCACACAATGTGTTCAGGGTCTTCGGGCACTGCACAGATGGGACATAGTGGCGAATCGTCATGCCCGAACCTATACAGGTACGATCGGTATACTCCATGTCCCGTAAGGAATTGCGTTAGGAAGAAGTTAACTTCCCCGTGCCTTCTTTCAATCCACGATTTGAGATCGGGGATTAAAGTGTGAGTCCACCTTCCTCTTCCGGACTCGTTCCACTCACTCTGCCATCTTGCTATTGAAGCCTGCCTTTCGGTTTCTCTGCTTTCGGCGTTAAGACGTCCCTGCTGTTTTAAAATGTGCAGCTGTTTCATCTCTTCGGCCAGTATATGTAGAGGCGGCGCTCTAGCTAAAACTAAGGCTGCATCGGTCGACACCGTTCGGAACCCGCTTATCGTCCTAAGCGCACTTAGTCTGTGGGTGCCCGATAGTATCCTTCTGTACGATCTCCTTGTAAGGGAGTGCGCCCAGATCGGTGCCCCATATAGAATTATCGATGAGATTACTCTATGTAACAACTCTCGCTTTCCTGACTTTGGCCCTGAGACATTCGGCATTATCCAGGACAAAGCCGCTTGCACTCTTGAAGCTTTTCCCTTAACGTGTAACAGGTGATCCTTGAAAGACAACCGATTGTCGAGAACTACTCCTAGGTATCTGACTGCGGATTTGGATCGAATGCTCTGATCTCCCGTCCTAATAGTGCAGTACTCCGTCTTTTTCCTGCTCGTAATTAGTACCGCCTCGGTCTTTTGCTCTGCGAGCTCCAGTCCCGCCGAGTTCATCCAGGCCCTTACTGTTTCTATAGCTTCGTTCGCTGATGCCTCTACTTCGCGGATCTCCTTTGCCACTGTCACTATAGCTATATCGTCAGCAAAGCCGACTATAGTACAATTGTGAGGAACATTCAGGCGTAGCACGTTGTCGTACATCAGGTTCCACAGAATCGGTCCCAGGACGGAGCCTTGCGGAACCCCTGCCGTTACCTTGTATGTTTTGATGCCTGTTTCCGACGAATAGGTCAGGTACCTCTCCGAGAGGTATGATCCTATGAGTCGTTTTAGATAACCCGGTGCCATTGTTCTCGACAAAGCTCCCGTAATTCGTAGCCATACCGCTGTGTTGAATGCGTTTTTTACATCCAATGTTGCTACCGCACAGTATCTTTTGTGCCCGCCGAGCCACCTTTCTCCGATAATGGCCTCCTTTGCTATTTTTGTGACACATTCTATTGCATCCAGCGTAGAGCGGCCCTTCCTGAATCCAAACTGGCTCTCCGACAGGCTTCCCCTTCTTCAATGCTTAACTGCAGTCTATCGCAATGACCTTTTCCAGTACCTTTCCCACCGTGTCTAAGAGACAGATTGGACGGTAAGACGACGGTTCTCCAATTGGCTTACCACTTTTTGGAATCAGGATCAGCTGCTGTCTTCGCCAAGTTACTGGAAACGTTCCTTCCTGTAGACAGGTGTTGAAGACCTTGAGGAAAAGCTCCGGTTCAGGCCGCAATAGCTGCCTTTAGGGCCTTATTCGGCACTCCATCAGGACCTGGCGCTTTCCTGTCCTGGATTTTCCTGCATGCCCTGTGCAGTTCATCGGCCGTTATTTCTGGGATACTTTCTCGCATTTCGACAATTTCAGTGTCTCGCACTATCTCCGTACGCCTCGGAAAGAGTGTGGAAACAATGCGTTGAAGTAGCACTGGGTCTGTCAGCTTTGGTCCTTTATTTCCCCTCAGTTTTTTCATCGCCATTTTATAGGCAGACCCCCATGGATCTGTATCCATGCCTTCGCACAGCCGTTTGAAGCTCCGTCGTTTGCTTTCTTTAACCGCTATTTGGAACGCCCTTCTCCTGTTTCGGTACTCGGTTACAAGTGTGCCGAAGTTTTCCTGGCCTCTACCGCGCTTCATTCTTCTTCTTGCCCTCAGGCAGTTTGCGCGAAGCTCCCTGATTTCGCTATTCCACCAACTGCATGTTCACGACTGCTGTTGACATACCGTCTCGGCATTGATGCATCGCACGCCTTTTTAAGGATTTCGCCGAGGCTATTTGCCATTTGGTTTGCGGATCCATCCCCTAGTCTTTCTGACCTTAGAACCTCTAGGAACATTTCCTTATCGAACAAGGCGTCCTTCCATTTAGGCCCTTTCAAAACCTGCGCCGCGTTCCTTCTTCGTCCTTGAATTTCGTATATAACAGCTTGATGATCGCTGTGTGAATATCCCTCGCTGACCTTCCACTTTGATGACGCCACTAGGACACCGCTCACGAACGTTACGTCGATAATCGATGTTCTTCCCGCTTTCCTATACGTAGGTTTTCTCCCGTTGTTCAGTAGGATCACATCGAGCTGCGCTAACGATTCCAGCAGCCGGTGCCCTCTAGAATTGGTAACCCTGCTGCCCCATTCCGTAGCCCATGCGTTGAAGTCTCCTGCAATCACCACCGGGGATTTGTCTATAGCCTCCAAAACTAATTCGTCTAGTAACCTTTGGTATTGCTCTAGATCCAGGCTTGGACGAGCGTAGCAGCTAAAGAAATGGATACCATTTATTTTAGCTCTTACAAAGCCCAGTCCCTTTGTGCACTGTCCTTCGAACGCATATCCACTGCAGGTCCAAATTGCCGCCGTACCGCTGCGATTTTCCTGCCATATCGCCTCATCCCGTGGTGCGTATTGTTCACTTAGTAGCACTACGTCCGCTCTTTCCTCTTCTACCGTTTTGCAGAGTAGATCTTGTGCTGCCTCACAATGGTTAAGATTTATTTGTAATATCTTCATTGCCGTTTATTTAATGCCGCTCTGAAGGTTGGGCAAAATTTACTGCCCGCCACATGTCTGCTGTTGGCTGCGTTTTTTGAGACGCAGAACATACACTTGGCTTCATTGCCACAAGTTTTGGCAACGTGGCCCTCCTGACCGCATTTTCTGCAGAGTTTCGATCTGTCTACCGAGCTTTTGCAGGCCCGGGCCATATGACCGAATTCAAGGCACCTAAAACATCTCTTCATCTGGATCTTCTCTCTGATTCTGCATATCACCAAGCCTATTTTGATTTTCCCGACCTCTAACATTTTTTTGGATGCTTCTGCGGCTACCAAAATCGTTGCTGTCTGGGTTCCTGCATAAGCCTGACGTAGGTTCAGGATGTCGGCCGACCTTAGTTCTACATCAAATTTTGCCTTGACCGCATCACAGATGTCTTCCTTCGATGTTATCTCGTCGAGGTCTCTGATTTCCACTGCTGCTCTGTGTGTAAGTGCTCTTACTTCTGCTTCGTTTCCTATGATTCCTTCGATTTCATGCCGAATCCTTTCTGTCTCTGCTCCGGTTGAGCTTAGCTCTATAAGCAGTTGTCCGTTTTGCGTTCGACGGATCCTGGATGTAGCCTCCGTTATTCCACCCCCATTGGGATTGGACTTAACCTTCCGCAGAATATCCGCGTACGTTAGCTCGCCCTTCTGTCGTATAACAACCGCATCCGGTCTTGGTCGTGGTACAGGGCGTTTTTTCCTCCTTTTCTTGCGGTGTTGTATCCACTCCTCGGATACCTTGGCGCTTACCTTAGGCCTACTACTTCCTTCATGCTGAGCGGCTCTCTGGTTGTCAGCGCTACCCCTTGGGTTTCGATTTTCAACCTCTTGAGTCACTCTTTGCTTATTGGCTACTTCGAGTGTCTCTCTCGGGGTCGGTCTCCTATTTCCTCGATTTTTTTCGACTTCCTTCCCTTTTTTGTTTGGTTGTCTCTCGTTTCCCTGCTGTTTTGGGAGTGTCTGCGTAGAGGTTTCTCTGGTCTCTTTTCCGTCTCTCGCGATTTCCTGCTTGTTGATCTCCTTCAACGTTAGCTCATACAGCTGTCGGATGCTTTCTATTGCATTCCTCATTGTTTGGTTAACCGATCTTCGTCTTCCCTCCTCCATTAAGTCAACTAGTTCCCTTATTTTGTCACCCAACTTTTGTAGCGGCGCTACGGAATTCGAGCTGTCCGCCTGCCTGCGTCCATTACCATCACTGGGAGTGGTCGCTTCCATCGTGGGTGAGCAGACTTCTGCTTCTCTTTCCTCCGTTGGGGATGAGCTTTGCTGTTGCGTGGGCACCATAAGGGTTATTGGTGACCTTGGTGTCAGCTGGCTCTTCTCAAACGGGTCTACTTCCAACATATTTACTCCTTCCTCCTTATTTAAATTGATTTGAGTTTCCATACGGTTTTATTACAGCGCATCGTGTGTAGGGGGGCGGGCCGCACTATATACGTAAAAACTCATAATTGTGTGTGAATGCGCAGTCCACTTCGCTGTGAGCTAATTTGATTTGCATTGACGAATTTTGTTTCTTACACACACGAGCGCAGCCAACCGGTTTTCGCACAAATCGGTATGCGCTATACGTGTGCGACTGCTGGGTCGGCAGAATTCGGTCTTTCAAGCCCATGTGCTAGGTAAATCGGAGTTTGGCCAACACTGCTGTACTGATTTAAGGATTTAAAATATAGTTTGAATTAAGCACCAAAAATGAAAGTTTTGCAATATGAAACAGCTAAACTCATGATTTTATATCTGCATTTAAAGATTTCAATTCAGGTTAAAATTCGTATTTGAACATACATGTGCTGCTCATGTTCGATCATTTCACTATTTGCTCATGAGCAAAGTATTCCGATGAAACACATGACATATAATGCACATGAGCATGTTTCGAAAATCTTATACATTGAACATGTTCGATCGAGAAGTGTTCAGTTCACACAGAAAATTTTCATGTTCATAAAAGATTCTATTTTGAACAAAGTGTTCTTTACGTGTTCAATGTTCAGATGTTTTCATGTTCAATTCATGTTTATGTTCAGCTCAAACACAACATTTTGAAAATTGAACATTTTGTATGCTTTGCGTTTTTTATAAAAACTTTTTTGCGTTCAGACGTGTTCAAAGTTTTTCAAAATTGTTTTCCATAAATTCATTTTACAAAAATGGACGGAAAGCAATTGTTTGACCTGTTAAAGGAGGCCAATAAAAAAATTTGCCCATGACCACCATTCGCGAAATTCGCAAAAATCTGATTTTCACTATTTTGAATTTAGTCTTTCGCAGCTAGACAAAATGTCCTCCAACGGTTAAAATTTAAGCATGACCACCATTCGCGAAATTCGCAAAAATTTGATTTTCACTTTTTCGAATTGTGTATTTCGCAGCTAGATTAATACTCTCTTACGGTTAAAATTCGACCATGACGCGAAAATATTGTGCTTAATAATAATGTCGAGTTTGAGAAGCTAAATCGAGAAACAGATTAGGTATAACTAGATATCCGAGCTAGAACAACAAAAACGGCAGGAATTTTTGTTAGGGTAATGTTTTAACATATTTTAGGCTGAGGAAAAGGTATGTGTGCAATCGGCTTAGCTGATGTAAACTTCTTTACTTGTTTTTATTACTCTAGCAAAAAACTCTCTTCTAGTATTGAGGGATGGAGATGGTGCGGTAGAAGGTGATGGACAGAGTGAGGAGAGAGGGAATGGTAGAGAAGGCTTAAATTTGCTTAACATGGCTTTAAGCAAACTTTAAGTTATTGGCTTTTGACACATTACTTTCTGTAAAGCATTGTGCAGTTTATCTCCATTAATTTTTAATAAACAATTTTTAGTAAATTTTTTTTTTTTCAGTAAAGAATACTCTCTGTTTGAGCTGAACATGAACATGAATTGAACATGAAAACATCTGAACATTGAACACGTAAAGAACACTGTGTTCAAAATAGAATCTTTTATGAACATGAAAATTTTCTGTGTGAACTGAACACTTCTCGATCGAACATGTTCAATGTATAAGATTTTCGAAACATACTCATGTGCATTATATGTCATGTGTTTTATCAGAATATTTTGCTCATGAGCAAAGAGCATTTTACTGTGAACACGTACATTTTGATTTTAAACATGATCTGAACATGTGTGTTCAAATACGAACCCTGGGTTAAATGCAGCGATAAATGCTAAAATCACTTAAGCTAAGTTCAGTTTAATTCAATAGTCTGCAAGCAGCCTTTGGCCATATATAGAACGAGTTGCCGTAGAGCAATGGAACTTAGCACGCACATTACACTTGTACTTTCGATAGATGAAGGAGTTTTGACAATATAAGCAACATAAAAACACAATGTCCACCTCCAATTAAAAATTTAGTTTACCTTTAAATAGA
>JAIPUU010001438.1:0-29235 GCA_020466095.1 Chlorops oryzae
AATTTTTATCTCAGAATTTGATCAAACTTTGCACAAAGGCTTTTGATAAAGGAGCCAAGAATATTCTGCAAGTTTCATCAAAATCGGAGACGGTCATAAAATCGAGCTTGACACTCGTGCTCCCTCCTCATCCCATAGTACTTAGAATGAAATTTTTGGTTCAAAATTTTATCTCAGAATTTGATCAAACTTTGCACAAAGGCTTTTGATAAAGGAGCCAAGAATATTCTGCAAGTTTCATCAAAATCGGAGACGGTCATAAAATCGAGCTTGACACTCGTGCTCCCTCCTCATCCCATAGTACTTAGAATGAAATTTTTGGTTCAAAATATTTATCTCAGAATTTGATCAAACTTTGCGCAAAGGCTTTTGATTAAGGAGCCAAGAATATTCTGCAAGTTTCATCAAAATCGGAGACGGTCATAAAATCGAGCTTGACACTCGTGCTCCCTCCTCATCCCATAGTACATAGAATGAAATTTTTGGTTCAAAATATTTATCTCAGAATTTGATCAAACTTTGCGCAAAGGCTTTTGATTAAGGAGCCACGAATATTCTGCAAGTTTCATCAAAATCGGAGACGGTCATAAAATCGAGCTTGACACTCGTGCTCCCTCCTCATCCCATAGTACTTAGGATGAAATTTTTGGTTCAAAATATTTATCTTAGAATTTAATCAAACTTTGCGCAAAGGCTTTTGATAAAGGAGCCAAGAATATTCTGCAAATTTCATCAAAATCGGAGACGGTCATAAAATCGAGCTTGACACTCGTGCTCCCTCCTCATCCCATAGTACTTAGGATGAAATTTACGTGTCAAAATATTTATCTCAGAATTTGATCAAACTTTGCGCATAGGCTTTTGATTAAGGAGCCAAGAATATTCTGCAAGTTTCATCAAAATCGGAGACGGTCACAAAATCGAGCTTGACACTCGTGCTCCCTCCTCATCCCACAGTACTTAGAATGAAATTTTTGGTTCAAAATTTTTATCTCAGAATTTGATCAAACTTTGCACAAAGGCTTTTGATAAAGGAGCCAAGAATATTCTGCAAGTTTCATCAAAATCGGAGACGGTCATAAAATCGAGCTTGACACTCGTGCTCCTTCCTCATCCCATAGTACATAGAATGAAATTTTTGGTTCAAAATTTTTATCTCAGAATTTGATCAAACTTTGCACAAAGGCTTTTGATAAAGGAGCCAAGAATATTCTGCAAGTTTCATCAAAATCGGAGACGGTCATAAAATCGAGCTTGACACTCGTGGTCCCACCTCATCCCATAGTACTTAGACTGAAATTTTTGGTTCAAAATTTTTATCTCAGAATTTGATCAAACTTTGCGCAAAGGCTTTTGATAAAGGAGCCAAGAATATTCTGCAAGTTTCATCAAAATCGGAGACGGTCATAAAATCGAGCTTGACACTCGTGCTCCCTCCTCATCCCATAGTACTTAGAATGAAATTTTTGGTTCAAAATATTTATCTCAGAATTTGATCAAACTTTGCGCAAAGGCTTTTGATTAAGGAGCCAAGAATATTCTGCAAGTTTCATCAAAATCGGAGACGGTCATAAAATCGAGCTTGACACTCGTGCTCCCTCCTCATCCCATAGTACTTAGAATGAAATTTTTGGTTCAAAATTTTTATCTCAGAATTTGATCAAACTTTGCACAAAGGCTTTTGATTAAGGAGCCAAGAATATTCTGCAAGTTTCATCAAAATCGGAGACGGTCATAAAATCGAGCTTGACACTCGTGGTCCCACCTCATCCCATAGTACTTAGACTGAAATTTTTGGTTCAAAATTTTTATCTCAGAATTTGATCAAACTTTGCGCAAACGCTTTTGATTAAGGAGCCAAGAATATTCTGCAAGTTTCATCAAAATCGGAGACGGTCATAAAATCGAGCTTGACACTCGTGCTCCCTCCTCATCCCATAGTACTTAGAATGAAATTTTTGGTTCAAAATATTTATCTCAGAATTTGATCAAACTTTGCGCAAAGGCTTTTGATTAAGGAGCCAAGAATATTCTGCAAGTTTCATCAAAATCGGAGACGGTCATAAAATCGAGCTTGACACTCGTGCTCCTCCTCATCCCATAGTACTTAGATGAAATTTTTGGTTCAAAATTTATCTTAGAATTTATCAAACTTTGCGCAAAGGCTTTTGATAAAGGAGCCAAGAATATTCTGCAAATTTCATCAAAATCGGAGACGGTCATAAAATCGAGCTTGACACTCGTGCTCCCTCCTCATCCCATAGTACTTAGGATGAAATTTACGTGTCAAAATATTTATCTCAGAATTTGATCAAACTTTGCGCATAGGCTTTTGATTAAGGAGCCAAGAATATTCTGCAAGTTTCATCAAAATCGGAGACGGTCACAAAATCGAGCTTGACACTCGTGCTCCCTCCTCATCCCACAGTACATAGAATGAAATTTTTGGTTCAAAATTTTTATCTCAGAATTTGATCAAACTTTGCACAAAGGCTTTTGATAAAGGAGCCAAGAATATTCTGCAAGTTTCATCAAAATCGGAGACGGTCATAAAATCGAGCTTGACACTCGTGCTCCTTCCTCATCCCACAGTACATTAGAATGAAATTTTTGGTTCAAAATTTTTATCTCAGAATTTGATCAAACTTTGCACAAAGGCTTTTGATAAAGGAGCCAAGAATATTCTGCAAGTTTCATCAAAATCGGAGACGGTCATAAAATCGAGCTTGACACTCGTGGTCCACCTCATCCCATAGTACTTAGACTGAAATTTTTGGTTCAAAATTTTTATCTCAGAATTTGATCAAACTTTGCGCAAAGGCTTTTGATAAAGGAGCCAAGAATATTCTGCAAGTTTCATCAAAATCGGAGACGGTCATAAAATCGAGCTTGACACTCGTGCTCCCTCCTCATCCCATAGTACTTAGAATGAAATTTTTGGTTCAAAATATTTATCTCAGAATTTGATCAAACTTTGCGCAAAGGCTTTTGATTAAGGAGCCAAGAATATTCTGCAAGTTTCATCAAAATCGGAGACGGTCATAAAATCGAGCTTGACACTCGTGCTCCCTCTTCATCCCATAGTACTTAGAATGAAATTTTTGGTTCAAAATTTTTATCTCAGAATTTGATCAAACTTTGCGCAAAGGCTTTTGATTAAGGAGCCAAGAATATTCTGCAAGTTTCATCAAAATCGGAGACGGTCATAAAATCGAGCTTGACACTCGTGCTCCCTCCTCATCCCATAGTACTTAGGATGAAATTTTTGGTTCAAAATATTTATCTCAGAATTTGATCAAACTTTGCGCAAAGGCTTTTGATTAAGGAGCCAAGAATATTCTGCAAGTTTCATCAAAATCGGAGACGGTCATAAAATCGAGCTTGACACTCGTGCTCCCTCCTCATCCCATAGTACTTAGAATGAAATTTTTGGTTCAAAATTTTTATCTCAGAATTTGATCAAACTTTGCGCAAAGGCTTTTGATAAAGGAGCCAAGAATATTCTGCAAGTTTCATCAAAATCGGAGACGGTCATAAAATCGAGCTTGACACTCGTGCTCCCTCCTCATCCCATAGTACTTAGAATGAAATTTTTGGTTCAAAATTTTTATCTCAGAATTTGATCAAACTTTGCACAAAGGCTTTTGATTAAGGAGCCAAGAATATTCTGCAAGTTTCATCAAAATCGGAGACGGTCATAAAATCGAGCTTGACACTCGTGCTCCCTCCTCATCCCATAGTACTTAGAATGAAATTTTTGGTTCAAAATTTTTATCTCAGAATTTGATCAAACTTTGCGCAAACGCTTTTGATTAAGGAGCCAAGAATATTCTGCAAGTTTCATCAAAATCGGAGACGGTCATAAAATCGAGCTTGACACTCGTGCTCCCTCCTCATCCCATAGTACTTAGAATGAAATTTTTGGTTCAAAATATTTTATCTCAGAATTTGATCAAACTTTGCGCAAAGGCTTTTGATTAAGGAGCCAAGAATATTCTGCAAGTTTCATCAAAATCGGAGACGGTCATAAAATCGAGCTTGACACTCGTGCTCCCTCCTCATCCCATAGTACTTAGAATGAAATTTTTGGTTCAAAATTTTATCTCAGAATTTGATCAAACTTTGCGCAAAGGCTTTTGATTAAGGAGCCAAGAATATTCTGCAAGTTTCATCAAAATCGGAGACGGTCATAAAATCGAGCTTGACACTCGTGCTCCCTCCTCATCCCATAGTACATAGAATGAAATTTTTGGTTCAAAATTTTTATCTCAGAATTTGATCAAACTTTGCGCAAAGGCTTTTGATTAAGGAGCCAAGAATATTCTGCAAGTTTCATCAAAATCGGAGACGGTCATAAAATCGAGCTTGACACTCGTGCTCCCTCCTCATCCCATAGTACTTAGAATGAAATTTTTGGTTCAAAATATTTATCTCAGAATTTGATCAAACTTTGCGCAAAGGCTTTTGATTAAGGAGCCAAGAATATTCTGCAAGTTTCATCAAAATCGGAGACGGTCATAAAATCGAGCTTGACACTCGTGCTCCCTCCTCATCCCATAGTACTTAGAATGAAATTTTTGGTTCAAAATTTTTATCTCAGAATTTGATCAAACTTTGCGCAAACGCTTTTGATTAAGGAGCCAAGAATATTCTGCAAGTTTCATCAAAATCGGAGACGGTCATAAAATCGAGCTTGACACTCGTGCTCCCTCCTCATCCCATAGTACATAGAATGAAATTTTTGGTTCAAAATATTTATCTCAGAATTTGATCAAACTTTGCGCAAAGGCTTTTGATTAAGGAGCCAAGAATATTCTGCAAGTTTCATCAAAATCGGAGACGGTCATAAAATCGAGCTTGACACTCGTGCTCCCTCCTCATCCCACAGTACATAGAATGAAATTTTTTGGTTCAAAATTTTTATCTCAGAATTTGATCAAACTTTGCACAAAGGCTTTTGATAAAGGAGCCAAGAATATTCTGCAAGTTTCATCAAAATCGGAGACGGTCATAAAATCGAGCTTGACACTCGTGCTCCTTCCTCATCCCTCAGTACATAGAATGAAATTTTTGGTTCAAAATTTTTATCTCAGAATTTGATCAAACTTTGCACAAAGGCTTTTGATAAAGGAGCCAAGAATATTCTGCAAGTTTCATCAAAATCGGAGACGGTCATAAAATCGAGCTTGACACTCGTGCTCCCTCTTCATCCCATAGTACTTAGAATGAAATTTTTGGTTCAAAATTTTATCTCAGAATTTGATCAAACTTTGCGCAAAGGCTTTTGATAAAGGAGCCAAGAATATTCTGCAAGTTTCATCAAAATCGGAGACGGTCATAAAATCGAGCTTGACACTCGTGCTCCCTCCTCATCATAGTACTTAGAATGAAATTTTTGGTCCAAAATTTTTATCTCAGAATTTGATCAAACTTTGCACAAAGGCTTTTGATAAAGGAGCCAAGAATATTCTGCAAGTTTCATCAAAATCGGAGACGGTCATAAAATCGAGCTTGACACTCGTGCTTCCTCCTCATCCCATAGTACTTAGAATGAAATTTTTGGTTCAAAATATTTATCTCAGAATTTGATCAAACTTTGAGCAAAGGCTTTTGATTAAGGAGCCAAGAATATTCTGCAAGTTTCATCAAAATCGGAGACGGTCATAAAATCGAGCTTGACACTCGTGCTCCCTCTTCATCCCATAGTACTTAGAATGAAATTTTTGGTTCAAAATTTTTATCTCAGAATTTGATCAAACTTTGCGCAAAGGCTTTTGATTAAGGAGCCAAGAATATTCTGCAAGTTTCATCAAAATCGGAGACGGTCATAAAATCGAGCTTGACACTCGTGCTCCCTCCTCATCCCATAGTACTTAGAATGAAATTTTTGGTTCAAAATATTTATCTCAGAATTTGATCAAACTCTGCGCAAAGGCTTTTGATTAAGGAGCCAAGAATATTCTGCAAGTTTCATCAAAATCGGAGACGGTCATAAAATCGAGCTTGACACTCGTGCTTCCTCCTCATCCCATAGTACTTAGAATGAAATTTTTGGTTCAAAATATTTATCTCAGAATTTGATCAAACTTTGCGCAAAGGCTTTTGATTAAGGAGCCAAGAATATTCTGCAAGTTTCATCAAAATCGGAGACGGTCATAAAATCGAGCTTGACACTCGTGCTCCCTCTTCATCCCATAGTACTTAGAATGAAATTTTTGGTTCAAAATTTTTATCTCAGAATTTGATCAAACTTTGCACAAAGGCTTTTGATAAAGGAGCCAAGAATATTCTGCAAGTTTCATCAAAATCGGAGACGGTCATAAAATCGAGCTTGACACTCGTGCTTCCTCCTCATCCCATAGTACTTAGAATGAAATTTTTGGTTCAAAATTTTATCTCAGAATTTGATCAAACTTTGCGCAAAGGCTTTTGATTAAAGGAGCCAAGAATATTCTGCAAGTTTCATCAAAATCGGAGACGGTCATAAAATCGAGCTTGACACTCGTGCTCCCTCCTCATCCCATAGTACTTAGAATGAAATTTTTGGTTCAAAATTTTTATCTCAGAATTTGATCAAACTTTGCCAAAGGCTTTTGATTAAAGGAGCCAAGAATATTCTGCAAGTTTCATCAAAATCGGAGACGGTCATAAAATCGAGCTTGACACTCGTGCTCCCTCCTCATCCCATAGTACTTAGAATGAAATTTTTGGTTCAAAATATTTATCTCAGAATTTGATCAAACTTTGCGCAAAGGCTTTTGATTAAGGAGCCAAGAATATTCTGCAAGTTTCATCAAAATCGGAGACGGTCATAAAATCGAGCTTGACACTCGTGCTCCCTCCTCATCCCATAGTACTTAGAATGAAATTTTTGGTTCAAAATTTTTATCTCAGAATTTGATCAAACTTTGCCAAAGGCTTTTGATTAAGGAGCCAAGAATATTCTGCAAGTTTCATCAAAATCGGAGACGGTCATAAAATCGAGCTTGACACTCGTGCTTCCTCCTCATCCCATAGTACTTAGAATGAAATTTTTGGTTCAAAATATTTATCTCAGAATTTGATCAAACTTTGCGCAAAGGCTTTTGATTAAGGAGCCAAGAATATTCTGCAAGTTTCATCAAAATCGGAGACGGTCATAAAATCGAGCTTGACACTCGTGCTCCCTCCTCATCCCATAGTACTTAGAATGAAATTTTTGGTTCAAAATTTTTTATCTCAAAATTTGATCAAACTTTGCACAAAGGCTTTTGATAAAGGAGCCAAGAATATTCTGCAAGTTTCATCAAAATCGGAGACGGTCATAAAATCGAGCTTGACACTCGTGCTCCTCCTCATCCCATAGTACTTAGAATGAAATTTTTAGTTCAAAATATTTATCTCAGAATTTGATCAAACTTTGCGCAAAGGCTTTTGATTAAGGAGCCAAGAATATTCTGCAAGTTTCATCAAAATCGGAGACGGTCATAAAATCGAGCTTGACACTCGTGCTTCCTCCTCATCCCATAGTACTTAGAATGAAATTTTTGGTTCAAAATATTTATCTCAGAATTTGATCAAACTTTGCGCAAAGGCTTTTGATTAAGGAGCCAAGAATATTCTGCAAGTTTCATCAAAATCGGAGACGGTCATAAAATCGAGCTTGACACTCGTGCTCCCTCCTCATCCCATAGTACTTAGAATGAAATTTTTGGTTCAAAATTTTTATCTCAGAATTTGATCAAACTTTGCGCAAAGGCTTTTGATTAAGGAGCCAAGAATATTCTGCAAGTTTCATCAAAATCGGAGACGGTCATAAAATCGAGCTTGACACTCGTGCTCCCTCCTCATCCCATAGTACTTAGAATGAAATTTTTGGTTCAAAATATTTATCTCAGAATTTGATCAAACTTTGCGCAAAGGCTTTTGATTAAGGAGCCAAGAATATTCTGCAAGTTTCATCAAAATCGGAGACGGTCATAAAATCGAGCTTGACACTCGTGCTTCCTCCTCATCCCATAGTACTTAGAATGAAATTTTTGGTTCAAAATATTTATCTCAGAATTTGATCAAACTTTGCGCAAAGGCTTTTGATTAAGGAGCCAAGAATATTCTGCAAGTTTCATCAAAATCGGAGACGGTCATAAAATCGAGCTTGACACTCGTGCTCCCTCCTCATCCCATAGTACTTAGAATGAAATTTTTGGTTCAAAATTTTTATCTCAGAATTTGATCAAACTTTGCACAAAGGCTTTTGATAAAGGAGCCAAGAATATTCTGCAAGTTTCATCAAAATCGGAGACGGTCATAAAATCGAGCTTGACACTCGTGCTTCCTCCTCATCCCATAGTACTTAGAATGAAATTTTTGGTTCAAAATATTTATCTCAGAATTTGATCAAACTTTGCGCAAAGGCTTTTGATTAAGGAGCCAAGAATATTCTGCAAGTTTCATCAAAATCGGAGACGGTCATAAAATCGAGCTTGACACTCGTGCTTCCCTCCTCATCCCATAGTACATAGAATGAAATTTTTGGTTCAAAATTTTTATCTCAGAATTTGATCAAACTTTGCACAAAGGCTTTTGATAAAGGAGCCAAGAATATTCTGCAAGTTTCATCAAAATCGGAGACGGTCATAAAATCGAGCTTGACACTCGTGCTCCCTCCTCATCCCATAGTACTTAGAATGAAATTTTTGGTTCAAAATTTTTATCTCAGAATTTGATAAAACTTTGCGCAAAGGCTTTTGATTAAGGAGCCAAGAATATTCTGCAAGTTTCATCAAAATCGGAGACGGTCATAAAATCGAGCTTGACACTCGTGCTCCCTCCTCATCCCATAGTACTTAGAATGAAATTTTTGGTTCAATATTTTTATCTCAGAATTTGATAAAACTTTGCGCAAAGGCTTTTGATTAAGGAGCCAAGAATATTCTGCAAGTTTCATCAAAATCGGAGACGGTCATAAAATCGAGCTTGACACTCGTGCTTCCTCCTCATCCCATAGTACTTAGAATGAAATTTTTAGGTTCAAAATATTTATCTCAGAATTTGATCAAACTTTGCGCAAAGGCTTTTGATTAAGGAGCCAAGAATATTCTGCAAGTTTCATCAAAATCGGAGACGGTCATAAAATCGAGCTTGACACTCGTGCTCTCCTCCTCATCCCATAGTACTTAGAATGAAATTTTTGGTTCAAAATATTTATCTCAGAATTTGATCAAACTTTGCGCAAAGGCTTTTGATTAAGGAGCCAAGAATATTCTGCAAGTTTCATCAAAATCGGAGACGGTCATAAAATCGAGCTTGACACTCGTGCTCCCTCCTCATCCCATAGTACTTAGAATGAAATTTTTGGTTCAAAATATTTTATCTCAGAATTTGATCAAACTTTGCGCAAAGGCTTTTGATTAAGGAGCCAAGAATATTCTGCAAGTTTCATCAAAATCGGAGACGGTCATAAAATCGAGCTTGACACTCGTGCTCCCTCCTCATCCCATAGTACTTAGAATGAAATTTTTGGTTCAAAATATTTATCTCAGAATTTGATCAAACTTTGCGCAAAGGCTTTTGATTAAGGAGCCAAGAATATTCTGCAAGTTTCATCAAAATCGGAGACGGTCATAAAATCGAGCTTGACACTCGTGCTTCCTCCTCATCCCATAGTACTTAGAATGAAATTTTTGGTTCAAAATATTTATCTCAGAATTTGATCAAACTTTGCGCAAAGGCTTTTGATTAAGGAGCCAAGAATATTCTGCAAGTTTCATCAAAATCGGAGACGGTCATAAAATCGAGCTTGACACTCGTGCTCCCTCCTCATCCCATAGTACTTAGAATGAAATTTTTGGTTCAAAATATTTTATCTCAGAATTTGATCAAACTTTGCACAAAGGCTTTTGATAAAGGAGCCAAGAATATTCTGCAAGTTTCATCAAAATCGGAGACGGTCATAAAATCGAGCTTGACACTCGTGCTTCCTCCTCATCCCATAGTACTTAGAATGAAATTTTTGGTTCAAAATATTTATCTCAGAATTTGATCAAACTTTGCGCAAAGGCTTTTGATTAAGGAGCCAAGAATATTCTGCAAGTTTCATCAAAATCGGAGACGGTCATAAAATCGAGCTTGACACTCGTGCTTCCTCCTCATCCCATAGTACTTAGAATGAAATTTTTTGGTTCAAAATATTTATCTCAGAATTTGATCAAACTTTGCGCAAAGGCTTTTGATTAAGGAGCCAAGAATATTCTGCAAGTTTCATAAAATCGGAGACGGTCATAAAATCGAGCTTGACACTCGTGCTCCCTCCTTCATCCCATAGTACTTAGAATGAAATTTTTGGTTCAAAATTTTTATCTCAGAATTTGATCAAACTTTGGCACAAAGGCTTTTGATAAAGGAGCCAAGAATATTCTGCAAGTTTCATCAAAATCGGAGACGGTCATAAAATCGAGCTTGACACTCGTGTTAGGATCTAGGGTGCAAAGCGCTCAGACTAGTGTCGAGCGTATAGCCGCGCCCTTATTCCTACTCTCAAATACAGGAATGCAAAGCGCTCAACCGGAGTTGAGCGTATAATCGCACCTATATTGTCCCTTTACGAAATGAAAGAACAAGGATCAAAGTTTGTCCTTTAATTTTATTGGATAAAATCCTTCTTATATGGCAAAAGCTTACACTTTGAAGTTAATCTCCAATCGCCGTGGCCGCTGGGTGGGTACGCACGTCAGAGTTGAGACATCAAAAAACAGTCTGCCTTTCCAGTGGACGCTGCTCCGTTTTTATACTGAAATAGTGCTGATTTGCACTTCCCATAATCCGCATTGTGCTGATCTTGCACTTCCCATAATCCGCGATCTTTGTTTATTTTACCAGACAATGTACCGCCCATGTCGTCGTCGTACTTGCCCTGGATCTGCTTTGAGCACGTACAATCCTCTGCATCCAGCTTCTTCAGATGCTGATTACTTTTTGATTTACTGGCTCGTGCCCCTCCTCATGTTACCTGCCCGTCTGCGTCTGCGTCTATCGTGGTCGTCGCTCAAAAACCTTTCAGCTCCCGTTATTTGTTTATTTGTTTTGAATATTATTGTCGCCCAAATGGTTTTATGTTTCGCAGCTGTGGTCTTTTGCATAGCGGTTGTAGTTATGCATTGATTCATGAAGAGAAGAACAGAAAGTTGGGATAGGGATTGTTTGTGCGGTTGTGACTCACAACATCCCTCCCCTCTTTGGAGAAAAGCGCTACCTTAGCGATGTTCAGAATCTTTAGTCTGGATAAGTCTTGCTGGTATAGTGTCATTTGTGTTGTTCTCTGCAACTAATGTTGTTGTTGGTTTAAAATTTCTTCTAATGATTTTTATTTTATTCCAAGACGAAAAAATGTGTCGAAACTCATGCTGCCGCTGTTGCTTTGTTGTTTATTGCAAGACGAAACAAACTCATGTTGCTGCTGTTGCTTTGTCGGCAAGCAGTTGTTGTTTGGCGTACATAATTTGTTTATTTATTTATTTATTTTTTTTCTCTGCTGGTGCAAGTGATTCGGCCTTGAACTTGAAGACACAGACGACCAACGTTGGAAAGCTTGCTTCTGGATGTTTATATTGTTCTGGGAGGCAATTTTGGCTCCCCACTCTCCCCCTCTTAATGTTGATGTGCGTTCTTGTCGAAAGTGTTCACTTTTTTTTGGTCATTTTGATCCAGGGCAGATTTGATGTTATCATGTGGTAGATTTATTGCTGATGATGTGTTGGAGTGGTGGCCACGGCGTTTACAATTTATTTTACTTACATAGATTATATTTCTTAAACAAAAACCTTCATTTGGTTTGGCTTAGTCTAAAAACTCTTATTGTTATTTAAGTTTTTAATTGTAGACAAATTAATATTTCGATTTCGCTTAGTTTTACAAAAAGATTGAAATTTATTAATTTTGTGGTATTAAGATTTCTCTTTTTCTTTTCCCCTTTTTTGTGTATTTTTTTTTTTTTTTTTTTTTTTTTTTTAATTCGACGTGGCTTAGTTCCACAATAAGAATGAAATTATTTAAAATAATTTTTGTTAAAAAGTTAGAAAAAATTTTTTTTTTTTTTTTTTTTTTTTTTTTTTTTTTCAAATTCTAAATAAGTTTTTAATATGCATGAAAAATTGGAATATTTGAGAAAAATATTTTATACGTTATTAGTTCTAGTTTTAGGGTTTAGTAATACCTTTTAAAAAACATCTTTTTTCCTTCATATATATATATCCTTAATGCTAAATTCTCAATTTAAGTTGCTTATTGTTCAAGATTTTCGTGGGAATTTTTCCACTCTTAACAATGTAATAATTTTTAAAGTTGATCTTATAATATAATTTTTTTGCTGCGTTAAAACTTGTCAAAGTTTGTTTTTTTTTTTTTTTTTTTTTTTTTTTTTTTTTTTTGTAATCAAATGCAATGCAAGCAATAAAGTTGTTTTTTAGTTTTCTTTCTTAATTTATAAGGTGATGCCTTTAAAACAACAGGCTGCAAAATCCCGGCTCATTTTTATCTTAAATTTATTATTCCTGCTTACTTCTAAACTGAAAGTTCGATTGTTTAAATGTACTTTTTTCTCTAAGGGTTGTCTGCCTTTTTTCCTCGATTTCATTTGTTTTAATATTTTGGTTAAATTTTCTCGTTCAATTTTTGATAATTTATTTATTTGTATCTCTTTTCCCTCCCATTCTTTTAATAAATTCGCCAGAAAAATTCGAGTTATGTTTAAAGTGCTTTTTTCAAATTTATCTGTATTCGGGTTATATTCTCTTTTTTCCTTTGCAGCCAAAAAAAATTCATGAAAAAATTGTATTACAAACAACCCGCAATCTATGGAATTTTGTTGCTGTGGGCATTTGGGGTATACCCACTTTAATTCTTCGTCTATATTTAGGTGATGAATATCTTTTAACTGCTCAATAAAGTATTTAATATTATTATTATATATCCTCTGTATTATGTGGTTGCAATGAATCCAAGATCCATACAACATTAAGGTGGACTATGACCAACATCCAATGATAATCTTCGCATATTGGGAAAATTAAGGTTTTAATATTATCAATATCAATTCCTCTTGTCAAAGAACGTATTCGAAACTCAGAAATACTACCATTGTCAGTTAGTCTAGCTAATTTGATCCCTGTATAAATGAATGCACTAAATATGTGTATACTTTTTTTCCGATCCATGTGTAATTTGAATCCAATTTAAGAAAACATCTATATGAATGTCATTGAACCAATTATTCTCAATTAATGAAATATATTCCCGATTTTCTATTCGGGTGTCTCGTTTTCCTATTTTGTACGAGCATGTCTGAAAAAAGTTCATTTTACTTACATAAGTATATAATAATATATATATATTTAATTATTATTATTATTATTATTTTTTTTTTTTTTTTTTTTTTTTTATATATATATTTTTTTTTTTATTTTTTATTTTTTTTAAAACTTTTTTTTTTTACTTTGCCTGTGGCTTGATGATCTCTCCGTTCTCCTTCTGTGCCGCTATAAAAGAAACAAAGACTGAGAATTATTCGCACCGAATCCCCTCTGTTAGAAGCTGTTAACTGTGAAAACGTTATTTGATGTTTATGTTTAGATTAACTTTGTTTGGATCGCCAATTGACGACAAAGTGTGCAAGTTGTTGTTCGATACGAGGGGCTGTTCAAAAAGTTACTAACTTCGGTTATTCTTCCTCTTGATATTTTTGACGGACCGTTCCAAAACTGGACTCCTCTTGCTTCTCGAGTGCCAGGTCCTGATTTATTTCTACTTTAACTGATTTTTCTTAATTATTATATAGACTATTATGACGCCCCCAATAATTAGAAGGAAAAGCGTGCCGCTTATTCCATATGTGATATTACGGTGGAATTTTAGCTCTTTTATATATGGCCTATTCCTAAAACTATTAACCACCATATCTTCGAATATGATTGGGTTATTTTCGTATTTCTTGTCTGTATTTTCTGGATAAAAAAATTTGTCTTCCATGATGGATCTTGCATTAAAAAACTTTTCATTGCCAATCTCTATACTGCAATTTGAGAAGGAGATAAGAGCGTTTCTTTCTATTGTTAAATTCCTTCTATCGCAGGTCTGATACAACTTTAGCCCCCTTGCGTTTTTTACAATTATTGTCCCCTCATCCACGTACTGAATGAAGGTCCTATTGTTAAAAATGAAATTACATTTGTTTTGGACAGCACAGTGGCGGCTTCGTTTTAGTTCTTTCAAAATTGAGTTGTCTTGGTAAGTAAAAATTGTGTTATTAATTGATGTAATTATTTCGTCGTCCGCCATTATTTCGAAAAAATCTTTATTTGGGACTGCTGTAATCAGCATGATCTCTGTCTTTATCATTGTTTTTGGTACTTTAATGACAATTATTATGGAATTATCTGTATGAGACAATATTCCTACTTTATAAATTTTAATCTGAGGAAGTCTATTTTGAAATTTTTCGATCTCCTCTGTGGTAAGGATGCTGGGGTGAATTAATCCATTTTTTTGCTGCTGCAATACTGTCTTGTATCAAACTTATTTTATCTTCAATACTTTTTAGTTTAAACATTTGGTCACTGAACAGGAGGTGTTTTGAAAGCTCTATATTTCGTTTATCTAAGGTTTTAAAAAAATTGTCTATCTTGTTCTATTGCTTTTCTTATAACTCCCAGGGTTTCATTGAAATGGTTATTTATTAACGATTTGTTTATTAAGGCCCTCTATGGCGTTATGACTATTTTCCACCGCTATTTTGAGATGATCTTCTATTTCTTGTTTATCCTGATCATCCATTATACCAAACAACCATTTGGTTGCGGTGCCTACCGCATTTATCAGTCCCCTTTGTATGCGCCTTTGTTCGAATGGTGTTATTGATTTAAGCTTAATTTGAATGGCTTTGATTTCATGCTTCAACAGGCGTTTGTTTGTATATATCAGCTTCATCAATATATGTCTCTATTGAATCCAGCATAGTAGCAATTTCTTTGGGATGGATTATATGCAAGATTGTGTATGAGTCCGCAACAATGTTTGTGTCCCGCAAGTGGATTTCGACGAATCCCTTTTGGTCTGGAATTGGTGTGGACATTAGGTTTCCCTTGGCCGCGGTAAATAAACATATCAACAGGGGAAAAATCTGAAACACAGAGATTTTTTGTTGTATTTTTAGTCTCGATCCAGATTGCTTGGATTTCAATGGTGTGTTCGTATTTTAGCTTATTAATTATATGTTATATATGTCAACAGTGGCTGAATTCCAAAATCAGCACTTTTGGACATGTTCGGTTTTTTTTTTATATTTATCGGAATTAAATGCTGTGTTGGCTTTTTTGGCCTATAAGAACCCGGCTCGTGCTGTTTACCCTTTAAACTTTTACTGATCGTGTAGTGTGTCGGACAAAAAATGTTTTCGCTTCTATCTGGTGTTTGCTTGGTAAGTTGCAACAAATTACAGAATTCAACTGTTCACAATTCCAAATGTCAATTTATTTTTTTTTTTTATTTTTTTCTTTTTATTTTCTTTATTTTCAGATCTGGGATGCCGCTCTTAATGTTTTGGCGCTCCTTAACGATTTTTATGGATGGCCGGCGTATTCCCCAAAAATTCGGAACAGGCGGATATGGCAGAGGTGCCATCCCCGATGCATCCCCGGCCGGAGGTGTCGTACGCTTGCCATCATGTGTCGCAACTATCATTTGGTTGACAACCCCCTCACGGATGACCATTTGGGGTACTACTTAGGGGATTTTTATTATTTTCCCGGTGTCCGTGATGCTTTACACAAAGTGCTTGCCAGTGTAATGGAGATCGCTCTTAGGGAGGAGTACCAGCGTCGCTGGGGCATTGTTTGTGACTCCGGACATGCTCACAGGCTGGAGATTTTGCGGCAAGATGCAAAGCCGTATAATGAGGGGTTAACCTTTCGCATGAATGCCAATCGTCTGGCGTTTGAGGCTCTCGCTCCAAAGATCCATGACATGCCGTGCCTGCCACCAGGACCCTTACTAGATGAGTGGGACCATGGCCGTCACTACTTTTTCGCACCAAATGCCCCGTTTCTCCGGACCACATCCGAGAGCGACCTTACCGAATTTGGACCTAATACCGTAATATGGCTTTAAAATGAATTATCGTGTACAGTGGGTTCAATAAGTTTTCGTCTTAAGATTTGACTCGTTTGAAATCAATAAAAAAAAATTTTCAAATTTAATCAATAACGTTTTCATCTCGGCATTTCCGAGAATATGGCAAAGGGTTTGTATCAAACTGAATGTTTAAATTGTTAGGTTGAATATTTGTTTGCACCCACAGTGCCTGGTGCAGGAAAAGATATTGCTGTTGGCAGTTTATTGCATGCGCTCGCTGCGAGCGGATTTCAAGTATGATTTCAGGAATATCACAATTCAGCCCTGCGTTTAATGTGTTTATTGCTATGTCCAGCGCAATAAGTGTGCCTGTGCGGCCAACACCAGCACTGCAGTGAATGATGATTTTTGAATGTTTATTTTTTCCGAGATTTGTTGGTGCCGCTTGACAGTGAACCAAAATTTAAGAAGAGCATGAGGGCTTGGTGAACCATTATCAGGCCAGCTCGTAAAATGCCAATGCCAAATCATTCTTGATTCCCTTGTTTTATTATTTATTAATTCTATTTTGGATTGAGTGCTATTTCTCTTCACAATCTTGTTTAAAGTTTTCACCATGAAATCGTCTGTTTTAATTACTTCGTTTATCTGTTGCCCCCAATACGGGTGACATTTCACCTTTTCGTTTTCGATGAGCCTTGTAAGCATGAATATATTAAAGCATTTTTGTTCCCATACCATGCGCCAGAAATCATTCATTGTGTCTTTAAGCGGACCTTGTGTGGCGATATATTCTTTCTTTTTCCCAAACCCATCAACAAAATTTGCATGAATGTAATTCGATGGTGAATGAAGCCTCACCCGATTCCGCTTCAAACATGGAATGTCATAGTATCGGTTTTTTGATTGGTGTTCAAGGCTAACATTGATTTTTCTCTTAACCAGTTGTTGGTTTAATCTATTACATTCTTCAGTTAGTTGCTTAATATTTGTTGGGTGTAACAATTTATTTAACCCCTGTGCTCCCAATTGTTTAACTGTACAAATTTTGTGCGTTTTTTCATTAAATGGTTTAAGTAAATCTTTATGGAAGGTTTTTTCTTTTCCTTTGATTTTCAACCGTACATTGCTCACGCTTGGGAGGGAGACCACCTCATAGGGCCCCTCCCAGATGGAAGAAAATTTATTTTGACGGCTTTGGCTCTTAATCCACACCTTTTCACCTATTGAAAAATTTCTCTGTTTCGTTTTTTTATCATAATATTTTTTTGAATTTTGTTTTGCTTTCTTTTGGTTATTCCTAACTATTTCGTGACATCTTTGGATTTGGTACCTTAAAATTTTGCTGTAATCGTCTGGATTATACAGTGGGCTTGGTTTATTTTTTAATTTTACAGGAATTTCGAAATCAAAACCAAAAAGTGTTCTGCATGGTGTTTGTTTTGTCGATGCGTGTACTGTGTTGTTATGCACGTGCATAGCATGGTGGCAGCCATTCATCCCAATTCGTGCCATCCTCATTGACGAAATTTCGAAGAAATTCCGCAAGAGGTCGGTGACTTCTTTCAAAGAGCACCATTGGCTTGAGGGTGGTAAGGTGAGGTCTGTGATTTCTTTATCCCAAGCACCTTACAAACCTCATTAAATAGTTTGGATGTAAAATTGGTTCCATTGTCAGTTATTAGTGCTTTAGGAATGTTAAATTTCGAAATAATTTCATTGAAAAAAGCTCTAGCTACTGTTGCTGCTTCTGCATCTGGAATGGCTGTGCAGACGAAATATTTTGAAAAATCATCCAAAAACGTAAGAATGTATTTATTTCCCCTGGATGAAACGGGGAGTGGACCGACTATGTCCATAAAAACTTTATCAAAAGGTCTATGGGGTGTGTCTGTTATTGACAAAGGCATCCTTTTCCACTCGAGAGCTTTTGTTTTTCTGGCAAAGTTCACATGCTTTAATGTAATTCCTAATTTGCCGTTGCATGCCCTCCCATTTATATTGTTTTCTAATTCGAAAATATGTTTTCGCAAAACCCTTGTGGCCTCCCATTGGAGTATCATGAAAAATCTTCAGCACCTTTTGTATTTCATTTGGGTTCGGTAAGTACAACAGCTGTGTCTTCATTCCAACTGTCATTGGTACCCATGCTTGTTGATTCGTCCAAATGCTCGTGAGTGTCTTGTGACATTGATCTGGTGACTACTGCTATTGGTTTGTCTGAATTTGGAAGTCTGCTTAACGCATCTGCGTTAAGGTTGTTTTTTCCAGGTTTTATAAAGAATTTCGAAATCGTATTCTAAAAGTTTCAGTCTAAAACGGCCTAATCTCGTGTCTTGGTCCTTTAAATTTGCTATTCCTTTCAGAGGTTTATGGTCGGTATATATTTTGAAATGTTTGCCTAAAAGGTAGGTTCTAAAATTTTTCACTGCCCAAACTATAGCTAAAAATTCTTTTTCTATCGTGGAATATCGTCTTTCGGTTGCACTTAGGTGCCCTACTCGCAAAGTAGATTGGCAGGTCTTGTCCCGGCTCTCCCTGCGACAATACGGCCCCTAATGCTTCGTTGCTGGCATCAGTTGTCAGAATAAATAATTTTTTAAAATCGGGATACTGAAGTATCGGTGGGCTTGTTACCGCCTCCTTCAACCTTTCCATTGCCTCTTGGCAATCCTTATTCCAGACAAATTTTTCTTCTTTTCTTAATAATTTTGTTAGTGGCAAGGATTTCTTGGCTGCCTCAGGAATGAACTTTCTGTAATAATTTATTAATCCGAGAAAAGAAATTGCTTAATATTTTTTGGTGGTTTAATATTTTTTACTGATTCTACTTTCGCTGGGTCCGGTAAAACTCCAATTTCCGAACATTTATGTCCTAAATAAACTACTTCCTTTTTTAAAAATTGGCATTTTTTCCGTTTGAAGTTTAAGATTATTTGCCCTCAAAACGTCAAAAACATTCCTCAACCGAATTTCGTGGTCCTCTAAGTTTCTTGCATAAACGACAATGTCATCAAGGTACACAAAGCAATCGATTCCCTGAAGACCTGTCAAAATACTATTCATTATTCTCTGAAACGTTGCTGGTGCTCCTGTGAGACCAAAAGGCATCCTAATGAATTCAAAATGTCCCAAGCCCGTGCTGAAGGCTGTTTTCTGTCTATCCCGCTCATCAAACTAGCACTTGATGATAGCCGCTAGCCAAGTCCAAGGTGGAAAAATAACGACTGCATCCCAATTGATCCAGAATTTCATCTATTCTTGGTATAGGAAAAACTTGTTTAAGTGTAATGTCGTTTAATTTTCTAAAATCCACTACTAGTCTCCATTTCTTTTCCCCATCTTTTCCTAGCTTTTTAGGAACCAATATTATTGGGGAATTCCAAGGCGATTTACTAGGTGTAATTATGTTATCTTCCAGCATTTTATTAACTTGCGAATTTATTTCGGACTTGTGATTTTCCGGTAATCTATATTGTCTACTGTTAATTGGAGGATGTCCTGGATCTGTAGGAATTTCATGTTCCAACACCGTTGTATAAGAAAGGGTGTCTCCTTGCAAATGAAATATATCTGTATAATCCCTAAATACTTCTTGAATTGAATGTAATTCCTCTTTATTAAGGTTGTCATCTAAATTTACTGAGTTCATCAAAATGTCAAAACGCTTATCTTCGCTATCTCCTTTTTGTAACTGATTTATGTTCGGAATCTCCAAATGTTCAAATTCTGTGCCCCAATCGTAGTCCAATTCAAAAGGTTCCATTTGAATATCCGTGCTATTTGCGTTTAACACGGATACATAGCCCCTTCCCCTTTGAACTTCCGTAATTGTGCCTCCCACGAAAACATTTGGCATAATTTCTTTTCTATGAACAACAATCTCTCCTGAAAATTCTTCCATGCATATTGCCACTACTCTTGCTTCTCTAGCATGGATCGTGACTCGTTCTGTAGTACAAACCCGATTGCTTTTTTTGGAACAAACAAGTGGTAGTGAAGCGATGTGTGTGCCGTTTTGGAAAAAATGATACATCTTTATTAATGCTGTCTATAAAGGACTTATTCCAGAGCTCATCTCTGCCTATTAGCCCATCTCCCGGAATTTTACTTCCTTTGGGTAAAACATGAAACGTTAATTTTAATTCTTCAATATCGGAATGTTCTAACTTTACCATTCCTTTACTCCTAACATTGCCTCCGAAGGCTCCTACTAAACTTCTTGTTTCCGATTCATTTACTTCTTTCGTATTTTTTAACGCCTCCCATTTAATCAAACTTGTGTCAGCGCCAGTGTCCACTAACAGGTTTAGCTCTTTGTTTACTGCTTGTTCACTAGGAAATACTACAAACGCGTCGTCCGACACCGAACTGGAACATTGTGTTTTGAAAGTATGGGGGCTATTTTTAATCAGGTTCCTACAAGGTTTTGTGATTTGGCTACTCAGCCATTTGCTGCTTTTATTGAATAGGCCAGAAAAATTTTCCCTGAAATTGCGAAGAAATGTAACAGATAAGATAAAAATAAAACCAAAAATTGGCTCTCATCAATTCTATTACTCTTTACAATTTTTAAATTCAAAATTTCCTTGTTTACTATTGGTATGTCTTTGTCATAAACATGAAAGACTACCTTGTCGTTGAAATGTACCTTCCGTTTCTTCTTGCGAATATTTTTCAATAAGGGTTCCTTATTAATATGTTTTCTTGTCTTTATTATTGGCATGTCCTTTTCGTAAAAATGAATTATTACATTATCGTCGAAATGTACCTTCTGCTTTTTCTTGTGAATATCTCTCAAATAAACATTCTTTATTACTGTGTATTTTGGCTTTTTCTATACATGTTTTTGTTTTCTCCTTCTCCAAATGTTTCCCATTAATTTGAATTTGGGTTTCTTTTACATCATCTAAAAAAATTTTATTTATGTCTAGTTCTTCTATTTCGTTATTATTTTGTGTTTTACCCTGGTTTGTTTTTAAACTAAGAACTAGACTTGGCTTATTATCTTCTCGTTTTATTTGGGCATTCCGGTCTATTTGCCGAGACCGGGCCGCTGGAAGTTTTTCTGATCCACGTTTGCCTTTTGAGGTGGATTGGGGCAAAATCTCGCCACATGACCCACCTGGGAACATCTGTAGCACTGGATATCTCTGTTAGTAAAAGGTTTGTTTTCTGCATTTGCTACCGTATTCCTGTTCTCTGCTCTATTATTGTGGTCAGGTGGTTTGTAGGAGTTTGAATTTTTCGCTCTGTTTCCATGCCTGCCTTGTCTTTCGTTTTGGTTAAATGGTTTTCTATTTTGCTGTTGATCTCTTTGTGCATTATTATTTTCGAACTTATTCTTACAAAACGGTGTACTTAAATGCCCATTTATTTTGCAAATGTTACAAAACAAGGTTTTCATTTTATTGAAACATTTCTCTTCTGAATGACCTTTTTTCCGCAATATGCACACATTTCTGTATTTGGATTAATAGCCTTATAATTTTTTGTTGCAATTTGCGTTAAATTGGTGTCCATACTGTGCACAAGTGTTGCAAAATGGCGTATTTTTTTCTTTGGGCACAGATATCCCAAGTATGGCCTTCTAAATTGCAGAAAGAACATTTAATCATTTGTGTTCCTACTGGGGGTGGTTTGTTCATAAAATTGTTCAAGTAGTTTCTTTTGTCATTTTCTGCATGGAGGTCTTCTGATTCTTCTGCTAATTTAATCAGTTCTGCCAGTGGTTTTATCCTTTGAACCTTCAAGTCGGTTTTGCATATAAGGATCTTTTACACCGAAAATGAACTTATTGGTTGCCAGTTTTTTTATATTCGCTAAGCGCCGACAATGCCTCTACATTGTTCCATGATTTTTTAATTACTGCTTCTGCTTCATTTAATAAAAATTTCCAATCTGCCACCAAATGCTGATGCTCTTTCGTCATTCTGTTGCTCTGAGCTTGCTATTTCTGATCTAATAGTTTCAAGGGTTCGTTTTTTCAAAAATTCTCTTTTTATCAAATCACTAAGTTCATCTAAGGAACTAATTGATCTTTGGCTTACTTTCAAGTAGGCCATGCCTGTTAATCTGTTTTTTATGCATTTTATAACGTCTATTATGTTAAAGTTGCCCACAACGCTTTTAAGTAACTCTATTCCAGTGACAAATTTATCAACCTCCAAGCTTAACTCTTGATTGTTTGATCCCGAAAAGTATGGTACTAGTCGATTGACCTTTTCCATTAATTCATCTACTTGTGGTGGATTTGACATGGTTATACTAATTGATGGTAAATTTAGATTTGTTGGTGTCAAGGAGTTTTCTGTGTCAGTAGTTACGTTTGAGCGTGTTGGAAGAATGAGATTATCCATGTTTGTTCTGGTTTTTCGTACTGGGTTAGGGCTTGGAGAATTAGCGGTGTCACATACGTTTTTCAGAGCGACTCTCAATTCTCTTACTTCCTGTTTTAAATATCTTACTTCTTCTTCGCTTTGCTTTAAGCGCTCTTTGTCCTTTTCTACGGTCTGTGCTAACTCGTTTTCCGACTGCTTTACTCAGTGTTTCCTTTAAGTCTTGATTATCTCTTTCCGATTCGTCAATTAAATTATTCTGTACGTCAATCTGTTTTCTTAAATTTTTGCACTCTTTCGTTAAACCGCGAATCGTTTGTTCTAGTGATTGAATTTTTTCCTTCAGTGGCTTGTTCCGACGCACCTACTGTATTTTTTACTTGATTGATTAAAAACGTTGCTTCTTCAATTCTCGAAAATTGTCCTAACACTATTTGGTCTTTTAATAATTGAGAAATTTCCTTGCTCAGATTTGCTTGTATTACTAGTTCCTTTGCTTCTCTCAAAATTATTTCTGAATCGTTTTCGAATTCTTTTAATTTTTCTTTTAGTGATTCCAGTTCTTTGGCCATATGGCTTGATCAATATTTTAATATTTAAGCAAAAAATATTTCCAACAGACAGGATTCAGTACTATCAACCTGAATAAATTTTTATGCACTCACCGTTTTGATTTTCTTGTTTTCCGAATACATTTTTGCTTTTTCGACTTCTGCTATTTGGTTATATCTGCGTTCAACTGCTACCGTAGTGTTTTTATTTAATTAAAATACTTTTTATTTCACTTTTCCTTTTGCCAGACACAAAGGATTTTTCAAAATTTACAATTACAAAAAAAATTCGTTGTGTTTTACCATGCAATCTTGCCACGAATTATTCTTCGGATTTCCTTGGTAGCAACTAGTTGCTGTTTAAAACTGGCACAGTTCCAATTCAATGCGATTTATTGTAGCCCTTCATGCATGCACACTTAAGGTGATCAATTTCTTCACAGTTGCCTCCAAGGTCCTTCTGCTAAGATATACCGGCACCTATCGTTTAATAACGACCGCCGCCAGCATAGGCTCAGCTCCAAAAATTACAAAATGCTATGCGGTTAATGTTTTGCACGTCGGTGATAACTAGTTACCGTTTAAAACTGACACAGTTCCAACTTAGCAAAACCCGCAGAGTTTACTTGCAATTTTCTTGTAAAACTTATTGGAGAACTCTGTTCGAATCCAACTGAAAGTCAGTCGAATACCGGCTGCGCCAATTAATGTTAGGATCTAGGGTGCAAAGCGCTCAGACTAGTGTCGAGCGTATAGCCGCGCCCTTATTCCTACTCTCAAATACAGAATGCAAAGCGCTCAACCGGAGTTGAGCGTATAATCGCACCTATATTGTCCCTTTACGAAATGAAAGAACAAGGATCAAAGTTTGTCCTTTAATTTTATTGGATAAAATCCTTCTTATATGGCAAAAGCTTACACTTTGAAGTTAATCTCCAATCGCCGTGGCCGCTGGGTGGGTACGCACGTCAGAGTTGAGACATCAAAAACAGTCTGCCTTTCCAGTGGACGCTGCTCCGTTTTTATACTGAAATAGTGCTGATCTTGCACTTCCCATAATCCGCATTGTGCTGATCTTGCACTTCCCATAATCCGCGATCTTTGTTTATTTTACCAGACAATGTACCGCCCATGTCGTCGTCGTACTTGCCCTGGATCTGCTTTGAGCACGTACAATCCTCTGCATCCAGCTTCTTCAGATGCTGCATTACTTTTTGATTTACTGGCTCGTGCCCCTCCTCATGTTACCTGCCCGTCTGCGTCTGCGTCTATCGTGGTCGTCGCTCAAAAACCTTTCAGCTCCCGTTATTTGTTTATTTGTTTTGAATATTATTGTCGCCCAAATGGTTTTATGTTTCGCAGCTGTGGTCTTTTGCATAGCGGTTGTAGTTATGCATTGATTCATGAAGAGAAGAACAGAAAGTTAGGATAGGGATTGTTTGTGCGGTTGTGACTCACAACACTCGTGCTCCTTCCTCATCCCACAGTACATAGAATGAAATTTTTGGTTCAAAATTTTTATCTCAGAATTTGATCAAACTTTGCACAAAGGCTTTTGATAAAGGAGCCAAGAATATTCTGCAAGTTTCATCAAAATCGGAGACGGTCATAAAATCGAGCTTGACACTCGTGCTCCCTCTTCATCCCATAGTACTTAGAATGAAATTTTTGGTTCAAAATTTTAATCTCAGAATTTGATCAAACTTTGCGCAAAGGCTTTTGATAAAGGAGCCAAGAATATTCTGCAAGTTTCATCAAAATCGGAGACGGTCATAAAATCGAGCTTGACACTCGTGCTCCCTCCTCATCCCATAGTACTTAGAATGAAATTTTTGGTCCAAAATTTTTATCTCAGAATTTGATCAAACTTTGCACAAAGGCTTTTGATAAAGGAGCCAAGAATATTCTGCAAGTTTCATCAAAATCGGAGACGGTCATAAAATCGAGCTTAACACTCGTGCTTCCTCCTCATTCCATAGTACTTAGAATGAAATTTTTGGTTCAAAATATTTATCTCAGAATTTGATCAAACTTTGCGCAAAGGCTTTTGATTAAGGAGCCAAGAATATTCTGCAAGTTTCATCAAAATCGGAGACGGTCATAAAATCGAGCTTGACACTCGTGCTCCCTCCTCATCCCATAGACTTAGAATGAAATTTTTGGTTCAAAATATTTATCTCAGAATTTGATCAAACTTTGCGCAAAGGCTTTTGATTAAGGAGCCAAGAATATTCTGCAAGTTTCATCAAAATCGGAGACGGTCATAAAATCGAGCTTGACACTCGTGCTCCCTCTTCATCCCATAGTACTTAGAATGAAATTTTTGGTTCAAAATTTTTATCTCAGAATTTGATCAAACTTTGCACAAAGGCTTTTGATAAAGGAGCCAAGAATATTCTGCAAGTTTCATCAAAATCGGAGACGGTCATAAAATCGAGCTTGACACTCGTGCTTCCTCCTCATCCCATAGCACTTAGAATGAAATTTTTGGTTCAAAATATTTATCTCAGAATTTGATCAAACTTTGCGCAAAGGCTTTTGATTAAGGAGCCAAGAATATTCTGCAAGTTTCATCAAAATCGGAGACGGTCATAAAATCGAGCTTGACACTCGTGCTCCCTCCTCATCCCATAGTACTTAGAATGAAATTTTTGGTTCAAAATTTTTATCTCAGAATTTGATCAAACTTTGCACAAAGGCTTTTGATAAAGGAGCCAAGAATATTCTGCAAGTTTCATCAAAATCGGAGACGGTCATAAAATCGAGCTTGACACTCGTGCTTCCTCCTCATCCCATAGTACTTAGAATGAAATTTTTTGGTTCAAAATATTTATCTCAGAATTTGATCAAACTTTGCGCAAAGGCTTTTGATTAAGGAGCCAAGAATATTCTGCAAGTTTCATCAAAATCGGAGACGGTCATAAAATCGAGCTTGACACTCGTGCTCCCTCCTCATCCCATAGTACTTAGAATGAAATTTTTGGTTCAAAATTTTTATCTCAGAATTTGATCAAACTTTGCACAAAGGCTTTTGATAAAGGAGCCAAGAATATTCTGCAAGTTTCATCAAAATCGGAGACGGTCATAAAATCGAGCTTGACACTCGTGCTCCCTCTCATCCCATAGTACTTAGAATGAAATTTTTGGTTCAAAATTTTATCTCAGAATTTGATCAAACTTTGCGCAAAGGCTTTTGATAAAGGAGCCAAGAATATTCTGCAAGTTTCATCAAAATCGGAGACGGTCATAAAATCGAGCTTGACACTCGTGCTCCTCCTCATCCCATAGACTTAGAATGAAATTTTTGGTTCAAAATTTTATCTCAGAATTTGATCAAACTTTGCCAAAGGCTTTTGATTAAGGAGCCAAGAATATTCTGCAAGTTTCA
Organism: Chlorops oryzae; assembly: GCA_020466095.1. NCBI lineage: Eukaryota > Metazoa > Arthropoda > Insecta > Diptera > Chloropidae > Chlorops > Chlorops oryzae. The sequence continues at coordinate 26,379 of JAIPUU010001438.1, forward strand.
TCAAAATCGGAGACGGTCATAAAATCGAGCTTGACACTCGTGCTTCCCTCCTCATCCCATAGTACTTAGAATGAAATTTTTGGTTCAAAATTTTTATCTCAGAATTTGATCAAACTTTGCACAAAGGCTTTTGATAAAGGAGCCAAGAATATTCTGCAAGTTTCATCAAAATCGGAGACGGTCATAAAATCGAGCTTGACACTCGTGCTTCCTCCTCATCCCATAGACTTAGAATGAAATTTTTGGTTCAAAATATTTATCTCAGAATTTGATCAAACTTTGCGCAAAGGCTTTTGATTAAGGAGCCAAGAATATTCTGCAAGTTTCATCAAAATCGGAGACGGTCATAAAATCGAGCTTGACACTCGTGCTCCCTCCTCATCCCATAGTACTTAGAATGAAATTTTTGGTTCAAAATTTTTATCTCAGAATTTGATCAAACTTTGCACAAAGGCTTTTGATAAAGGAGCCAAGAATATTCTGCAAGTTTCATCAAAATCGGAGACGGTCATAAAATCGAGCTTGCCACTCGTGCTTCCTCCTCATCCCATAGCACTTAGAATGAAATTTTTGGTTCAAAATATTTATCTCAGAATTTGATCAAACTTTGCGCAAAGGCTTTTGATTAAGGAGCCAAGAATATTCTGCAAGTTTCATCAAAATCGGAGACGGTCATAAAATCGAGCTTGACACTCGTGCTCCCTCCTCATCCCATAGTACTTAGAATGAAATTTTTGGTTCAAAATTTTTATCTCAGAATTTGATCAAACTTTGCACAAAGGCTTTTGATAAAGGAGCCAAGAATATTCTGCAAGTTTCATCAAAATCGGAGACGGTCATAAAATCGAGCTTGACACTCGTGCTTCCTCCTCATCCCATAGTACTTAGAATGAAATTTTTTGTTCAATATTTTTATCTCAGAATTTGATAAAACTTTGCGCAAAGGCTTTTGATTAAGGAGCCAAGAATATTCTGCAAGTTTCATCAAAATCGGAGACGGTCATAAAATCGAGCTTGACACTCGTGCTCCCTCCTCATCCCATAGTACTTAGAATGAAATTTTTGGTTCAAAATTTTTATCTCAGAATTTGATCAAACTTTGCACAAAGGCTTTTGATAAAGGAGCCAAGAATATTCTGCAAGTTTCATCAAAATCGGAGACGGTCATAAAATCGAGCTTGACACTCGTGCTTCCTCCTCATCCCATAGTACTTAGAATGAAATTTTTGGTTCAAAATATTTATCTCAGAATTTGATCAAACTTTGCGCAAAGGCTTTTGATTAAGGAGCCAAGAATATTCTGCAAGTTTCATCAAAATCGGAGACGGTCATAAAATCGAGCTTGACACTCGTGCTCCCTCCTCATCCCATAGTACTTAGAATGAAATTTTTGGTTCAAAATTTTTATCTCAGAATTTGATCAAACTTTGCACAAAGGCTTTTGATAAAGGAGCCAAGAATATTCTGCAAGTTTCATCAAAATCGGAGACGGTCATAAAATCGAGCTTGACACTCGTGCTCCCTCCTCATCCCATAGTACTTAGAATGAAATTTTTGGTTCAAAATTTTTATCTCAGAATTTGATCAAACTTTGCGCAAAGGCTTTTGATTAAGGAGCCAAGAATATTCTGCAAGTTTCATCAAAATCGGAGACGGTCATAAAATCGAGCTTGACACTCGTGCTCCCTCCTCATCCCATAGTACTTAGAATGAAATTTTTGGTTCAAAATTTTTATCTCAGAATTTGATCAAACTTTGCACAAAGGCTTTTGATAAAGGAGCCAAGAATATTCTGCAAGTTTCATCAAAATCGGAGACGGTCATAAAATCGAGCTTGACACTCGTGCTTCCTCCTCATCCCATAGTACTTAGAATGAAATTTTTGGTTCAAAATATTTATCTCAGAATTTGATCAAACTTTGCGCAAAGGCTTTTGATTAAGGAGCCAAGAATATTCTGCAAGTTTCATCAAAATCGGAGACGGTCATAAAATCGAGCTTGACACTCGTGCTCCCTCCTCATCCCATAGTACTTAGAATGAAATTTTTGGTTCAAAATTTTTATCTCAGAATTTGATCAAACTTTGCACAAAGGCTTTTGATAAAGGAGCCAAGAATATTCTGCAAGTTTCATCAAAATCGGAGACGGTCATAAAATCGAGCTTGACACTCGTGCTTCCTCCTCATCCCATAGTACTTAGAATGAAATTTTTGGTTCAAAATATTTATCTCAGAATTTGATCAAACTTTGCGCAAACGCTTTTGATTAAGGAGCCAAGAATATTCTGCAAGTTTCATCAAAATCGGAGACGGTCATAAAATCGAGCTTGACACTCGTGCTCCCTCCTCATCCCATAGTACTTAAAATGAAATTTTTGGTTCAAAATATTTATCTCAGAATTTTATCAAACTTTGCGCAAAGGCTTTTGATTAAGGAGCCAAGAATATTCTGCAAGTTTCATCAAAATCGGAGACGTTCATAAAATCGAGCTTGACACTCGTGCTTCCTCCTCATCCCATAGTACTTAGAATGAAATTTTTGGTTCAAAATATTTATCTCAGAATTTGATCAAACTTTGCGCAAAGGCTTTTGATTAAGGAGCCAAGAATATTCTGCAAGTTTCATCAAAATCGGAGACGGTCATAAAATCGAGCGTGACACTCGTGCTCCCTCCTCATCCCATAGTACTTAGAATGAAATTTTTGGTTCAAAATTTTTATCTCAGAATTTGATCAAACTTTGCGCAAAGGCTTTTGATTAAGGAGCCAAGAATATTCTGCAAGTTTCATCAAAATCGGAGACGGTCATAAAATCGAGCTTGACACTCGTGCTCCCTCCCATCCCATAGTACTTAGAA
>JAIPUU010001343.1:0-27979 GCA_020466095.1 Chlorops oryzae
GCAAAATAATGATTTACGCCCTTTCTATCCGAAGCTATCGATATGTAATTGTATCAAATGAAAAAAAAAAATAAATTCAAAACATATATAACTCCGTCCAATTAAATATATAATCGGCTGCAATGATGTATGTATTGTATCGAATTAAAACATAATTGCGTCTTATTAAATTTGTGATCCCCTGCAATTTAAAATACATTCTATAAGCATATAAAAAGGGGCATTCTCCACAATTGGGCGGAGTATATTTCACCACGTCATATTCGTGGTCCATCTGCCCCCTTGGAGTGCCTAAGGATTTTGAAAATTCAAACACGTTATATACGATCGAAATTATAAACCATTTAGAAATATAAGAACAAACTGTAAAATAAATACAATCAATATAAATTGCATCAATGCTTTAAATTGTAAAAGTAATCAGATGTAATTACATATGTATTCAGAACGCAATTACAATATATGAAAATTTAAATGCAATTATATAAGTAATTGCGCACAATTAGTATTTTTCATTTTCTAATTATATTGTAATTGGCTCCAATTAATAATGCAATCGGGGCAAGGCTCCAATCACATATGTAATTGGTTCCAATTATATTTCGGGAACTTATTTCTCTCCGTGTAGGGGTTCCTCCCATAGACTCATAGTTATAGCTTTGTATACAAAGTCATATATGGTAGCTACCTTTAAAAGTCAACCAATTTTAACAAAACTCAGTCAGAATGTTGGCTATGCAAAAATATGGATGTGTGCCAAAAATTATTCAAATCGGTCAGACCCTAAAGGTACCTCCCATAGGCTAATTGCTATAGCTTTTTCGCTAAAATGCGTTGCAATTTGCATAGCTCCGTTAGCTAATTTGTAAGTTTTTCAAAATATTGCTAAAAATTGGAGATTTTTATTTGCTGAAACTGAAAGAAGAGAGTCTTACCTTTCACTTTTTTGCAGTGAACCGATGTAGGTATGTTGATCGGAATCCTTCTACTAAGGAGTAATCCTTTTCCAGACAGAAATTCTTAGTGAAAGAAAACTCAAGGATCCTTCCAGTAAACTAAAGAGCTTTATTTATTTGAATATTATACGTTTTCAGTATAATTAGTGCGAACGAATGAATTCTGTTTTTCTTGAAACTAACTTTATACATTCATCGGAAAATGTTTTATGAATAATATGAAATCGCCTACTTAGAATTATTGTGTTGTCAGCTATTCAAATTTCAACACTCCTTCTCAACACGTTAATTCTAATTTAAGTCATCAGTTAGTCCCATAGTCCTTATGCAATTCATATGTTTGATCTTAGACCGTCAGAAAGCATACTATTTGTTGGAACATAGTTGATCGCGATTTCCTTATTAGTATACATCTGGCGCACATGATGAAATCGAATGTCATGTGTTTTTGTCCTTGAGTGATAACCGGATTCTTGACAAATGTTGAGCACTTGACTATCGCTGTTGACCACCAAGGACCTTCATGCCCAAGTCTAAGCTCCTTCATAAGTTTTCTTATGTATGAACTTCCTTAGCTGCTGTTGATAATGCGACATATTCCGGCCTCTGTTGTGCTAAGGGCCACGATTGACAGATTTTGGCTTTCCCAATAAAAAAATACATCCAGCGCCACTAAGCAATACCAGAATACGATTTTCGATCAAAAACATCGCTTCCCCAATCGGCGTCCACGAAACACTCAATTGTTTTGCCGGTTCCGAACGATAATGCAATTGTAATTCACTGGTCTGCCTAATATATCTAAGCACTTTGTTTTGCCCTTTTCCGTGCTCCACATGGGGATCACTGCTACACTGAGCCAACTTGCATACAGCATGCGTTATATCCGGTCGAGTACTCATGGCCAGATAGAGAAGTGCACCACCAACGACTGGTAAGCTTCCTTATTAACACGCACACAACGCTCGTCGGTGCATTTTCCAAGAAATCCTGGGTCAAGTGGAGTTGACACACCCTTGCATGTACTCATCCCGTAATCTGACAGTAGATTATTTATATACTGCCGTTCTCATACCTTGACTGCCCCTTTTTCGCCATCTCGGTAAAACTCCATTCCAAGAAAATATTTTAGTTGCACTCCTTCAACAACGTCAAACTGCTTATCAATATCTGCCTTTACAGCAAGTAATTCTGTCTTGTTGGAATTCGGAATGATGAGATCATCAACATAGACTGCTATAATTGTTTTGATTCGCTTCCTGCCGTGTTTAACGTACACACACATTTCGCTGACACACTGCTTAAAACCCATGCCTTTTAAAGTTTCGTCCAATTTAAAATTCCATTCACTACCACTTTGTTTTAAGCCATAAAGCGATTTCTTTAACTTCAAAACTCAGTTCGGGTGTTCTCGACTTATAAATTGTTGCGGTTGCTGCATGTATACTTCATCATGGAGATCGCCAATCAAATATGCGCAAGTAACATCCATTTGATGAATGTACCATTCGTACTCAACTGCCAGAGCAACAATCAAACGAATTGTTGCATACCTTACCACCGGCGAGTAAGTATCAAAGTAATTAACTCCATATCGCTGTGAACATCCCTTTGCTACTAATCGCGCTTTGAAACACTTTTCCCTCTTTATGACGTTTGACAGCGTATACCCATTTACACCCAATGTGTTTCTTGCCCTTAGGAAGGTCAACCAAAGTCCACGTCTCGTTCTTTATCAAAGAATTATATTCTGCCTTCATGGAACCCATCCATTCCTCAGCATAGCATCCTTCCAGCTTCTTGCACAGATTGTGGCATTTGAATTTCCTCCGCACATACTGAATTCAAAATATTTTTCTTTTTCTAGGGCGTCCTCTTAAGCCAGTTCGCATTATCCTTGGCCTTCCAGGACCATAACGTTCGTCTGCTCATCATCTCCCTCTAATCTCAATAGGATTATGATGTTGATCAATTCCATCATAGCTTTCTTCTTCACTGACATTACATAATCCTGCCCATCACTAATCGAATTGCCATGATCAGATACCTCTAGCTCCACCGGATCATTAGATTCCGATTCCACAGGATTATTAATTTGACGTTCCTCGACTGCAGGATAGATTCCACTGATAACAAATGATTGGGTTGTTTTAGCTGATTCAATACGCCATCCTTCATTTCCTTCAAAACCGCTTTCGATAAAGTGAACATCACGGCTAACGATTACCTTATTTGTCTCAGGATCATACAGCCGATACGCTTTTGATATTTCACTATAGTACCAACCATGACAAACTCCTTGCCCTTTGCTCGAAATTTCTTGGTTGAATTTTATCAGAGCAATCGCCAACGAACCAAAGACTTCAAATGTGCCACAGAAGGTTTATTATGGTGCCAAACCTCAAAAGGCGTAGTTCCCTTCAAACAACTTTGCTCGCCGACCTATTTCTAAATAAACTGCCGTGTTTACTGCTTCAGCGCAAAAAACTTCATCCAACTTGGCATGGACCAACATGCTTCTAGCCATTTCCACAATTGTTCTATTCGCTCGTTCTGCTACCCATTCTGGAGGGGTATAAGACACTGTCAAAAACTCTTCAAAACTTTATTGACATATTCACGCCCATTATCCGTACTAAAAAATTTTTAATTTTTTTTCCAGTTTGCTTTTCCGCAGTAACTTAAATTTCTTGAATGCTTCCAGAGCCTGACTTTTTCTTTTAGGAAATAAACAAATATATAACGCGATTTATCATCAATAAAGGTAATAAAAATCGCGAGCCTGCGATCGATTTCTTATTAATTGGACCACAAATATCGCTATGAATAGTTTCTAACATTTCGCCTGCTCGATTCTCTGATGATTTAAATGGTTTCTGCGTAATCTTACTTTTTAGCACACGTAAGACAATTGAAATCAATATTTGTTTTTTTTTTTTTAAGCCTTTTAAAACCATTTTAAAACACCATTTCTTTCAGCAAAAAAATTGACAGACCGTTCATTGTGCCACTTCACTGCACTATCTTTAGCTTAAAGAAATCCAAAACATTTATCTCGTTTGCCTTCAAAAACACAAACAAACCACATTTTTTTCGACCGCCTTAAGAACGCATTTATCTTCTTTGTTTCGAATTTCAGCATAATTGTTTGCAAAACATACCTTGTGGTTGTTTTTATTAGCTTTCATAACTGATATGAAATTTATTTTTAGTTCTGGTACATGCAAAACGTTCTTCAAAAGAACATCAGTACCTTTGATACTAACATTTCCAATCCCAATCGCATCGACATATTTGTCATTTGCCAGTTGAACCTTTTCTTTACATACCTTGTACGATTCAAACATAGTAGCGTCGCAGCACATATGAGACGTTGCACCACTATCGACACACCATACATCTGAGTGAAGTTCTTTGTCATTCGAAACTGAGAACAAGGCTAGACACGACTTTTCGTTTCTATTTCCACTGCTCCTTTTATCCTTTTCTGGCTTTTTGCACTCTGACGCAAAATGCCCCTTCACTCCGCAATTGAAGCATTTTCCTTTCCTCGTGAAGGATCTCGTCCCTGATCTATCGACATTTCCCCGGGCATTATTTTTAGCTCCTTCTTTTTTCCAATTTCTCTGGTTCGCCTGCATGACGCTTTCCGAGTGTACATCTGCTGTTTTCTCCTTAGCATCAATCTGGCACTTTCCTCGAGTAGTTTGATCTTCAAAATATTAAGAGGTGGTAGGTATCACGTGTCCCTATAGCCACTGTTGTATCCTACGGTGCAATTACCTAACGCCGTGGCCTTGGGTAGGTGCGCACGTCAGGCAAGTACACCGTAGGATATAACGGGGTCCTTTAAACAAATAAAAAGGAACACAAAGGATTTCAATTAATTATCCTTTTATTTAATTCAAATTAAATACAAGTTTTCGGTTATTATTTAAAAGACTACTCTATTAACTTCTCCCGTGGCCCTTTGGTGAGTACGCTCGCAGAAGTCCCTTTCCAGTCGTCGAAGTTCCGTTTATATAGATCAATATTGCTGATCTTCAATATTGACTATTCTCAATATCCGCGATCGTCGTCGATCTTCCCGAACATATTGCAATAGCTTGACCGCGACCTTCACCCGTAAATGTGCCCACATTGCCATATTGTTGTTGTTACTACATACAGCTATTCCGATGTTCTTTGTTCTTCTTTGTAGTTGTTGTTGCTCTTACGTAAAAACTCTTGAGTGTGTTGTTGTTGTTATTGCCAGCGATCGAATTGCAATTGTGCATTCGTGTCTAGTGCGATGTTTGTTAACCATGCTTATACTGTGCCAATGTTGTTGTTGTTACCACGGCCGAACTGCATGTTTGCATTTGTCAGCAATTTTACGCTGGACAGTTTTTTAGTAGCATGGAATCACCTTGAAGTGAAATTCATAAATGCAGGCACTGCCTTTCTTTCGGTTTAAGGTGACCACATGTGAGTTTGGGAGAGACTCACAACACCACAACGAATTGCTCAAAGGATTCGGGCAAGCTCTCAAAGCGATGCTGACAATTTTTCCCTTTGCAATTTTCTCTACCACATCGAAAAATTTATTCAAGTATTCCGAATATTCCCTCGCTGTACTTCTTACCATGAGAGCCTTGAACAATGTTACCTTCCGCAATGATGTTTTTGGTTGAAACATATTCTGCAAATTCAGCCAGGCATCATAGGCTGTATATACGTTCTTGATTACATTAAGGATTGATGGTTTCACGCCTAAAATGATTGTCGCCAACGCTTTTTCATTTTTAGTGTTCCATGCACTCTCGTCCGCGATTTTCTCAGGTCGCTTTAATTCACCATTAGTTACGCTCCAAAGTTCACAATGAACCAATACACTTTTCATTTGGACACACCAAATGCTGTAATTGGACTCATCCAATTTTTCTATTTGTATAAGGGGCTGTCCATTAATTACGTAAGGGCGGTTTTTATCATTTTTGACCCCTCCCCCTCCTAGGAAGCATACTTTAGTATAAATCAGACACCTTTTATAAGCAGGCGTAAGATTTTTGAACCCCCTTCCCCCCCTTTTTATGCTTACGAAAAATGGACAGCCCCTAATAGAATTCATATTTTTTTCTTCGACACACGAAAAACACGATCCTTTTACTTACGACGCAATACGTAAGCGGGCAGCATAACCTTTGTTGATCGGAACCCTTCTCTAAGGAGTAATCCTTTTCCAGACGGAAATCCTTAGTGAAAGAAAAACTCAAGGATCCTTCCATGAACAAAGAGCTTTATTTTTTGAATATTATACGTTTTCACTATAATTAGTGCGAACGAATGAATTCTGTTTTATCTTGAAACTAACTTTATACATCGGAAATGTTTTATGAATAATATGAAATCGCCTAGTTAGAATTATTGTGTTGTAAGCTATTCAAATTTCAACAAGGTAGACGTAGCTACCTTTTTTTTTTCTCCAAAGAAAATTTCAAAAACTTAATCTTTTAGTGCACTTTTGTATCGCACATATCTATTCAACCACTTCGTCAATCAGTTAGTTTATATTTTTTGTGAAAAAATAAATGTATATTTAAATAATAAATCAATCAAACTGCATAAGCAAACATTTCTTCCATATACACTAGGGTGGCCGTCAAATGTATGGAAAAAAGAAGTTTGTCCAATTATGTCTCCCAGGAGCTCAAAAGTTTGGTATTTCTCAAAAATTACCTGTGCAAAATTTGATGAAGCTTAAGCAAAGTTTAGAGGTCGCGCAATGACCTCAAAGCTAGAAAATTGTATTTTCATTTTTCAAATAGCCATAACTTAAGAACGACTGTTCTTAGCTACATGCAATGTTCTGAGGACCTTATTAATTTTCAAAACTGCATCTTTCCTCCTTAGGTCACAAAACCCTATCGCTACACATAAAAAAAATTCTCTAACAAAAACTGTTTTTTGAAGAAAAACTTTTCTGCATTTTACGGGTTAATCTTACCTCTGATAGAAAAAACATCCCTTATCAGTCCCACTTATTTTCAATAGGGGAATCTTTTTCACCTTAGCCGGAAAACTCTATCTCAACAAGGTAATGGACTTACCATAGAAAAATTGGGAAAACATTTTCTTTTGTCCTCAACGAGGCCAATGCCAATCTGAGAAAGGCGATAATGATGCGGAACTTATTATTTCTCAGTAAGGAAACAGTTTTGATTGTTTGTCATACTGAGCTACTCTAAAAGCTTAAGATAGGACACATTCAAAATTGGTCATATTTCATGGTGCTGGAATTTAACGAAAACACCACTGCTTAAAGCTCGTCTTGTTACATATGATTAAATACTCAATATGATATTGATGTGCATCAAAAAATTTATTAAGGTCATCGTAATTTTTAATTAATTAATAAAAGAAAAATATGACTAATTATTTGATAATATATACGTTTAAGTGTTCGAGCATTTTTAGTATCACAAATGTACAAAAAAGGAGCCATAATAACCTTGAAAAATAAAAAAAGACCATAAATAAAGTAAGCCTGAGCAACTTCGAATTGTGTGTCAAAGTTTTCTTGCTTTCTAATAAACATTTCCGTCGCTCAAAATACTTCCACATTAAAAACGTATTTATTTTCAAATTAGATTGCTCATTTGGTTTTCTAAATCATTTATAAATTCGAATGAATTTAATAAATTTTTTGATGCACATCAATATCATATTATGTGAGGAAATAAATTTTTGAAATGAAATTTGAGCATTGTTACATTTACATTCGGCAGACGATTAAAGATGATACTTATATTAAAAAGGGTAGCTTTTAAGAACGGTTCTTTGCGCTAGTACTGCACTCAAGCCCTCCAACCATTTCAGGCACTTCCGCCATTCGATGCTCGAAAGAAGAGCAAGAAAGAAAGAACAAAAATATAGGTTAAAGCACGCGTGAAAGCAATTTCGTTGGAACAGCAGGTTTAACGACTCGCTGTTGAGTTCTATGTTATACTTTTTTTTGTGCTCAGGATGTTGCCTTAAAATATGCATTAAAATTTGTTTCAATTCTTAAGGTCATAAGCTTGAAATGATTCGTCTCAATGTGGTTCCATGGACTTGAATCAATTTTATAATTTTATTTATTTGGCTAACCGTTTCTCGTTGAATCGAAAGAGCTTAAAAGTACCTATTTATAGCAATCAATGTAAAGAATGATTGGAATATAGCTTTATTTAAACGCCCCGCCCCCGCCCCCCCCCCTTCCCACCATTTTACAACAGGAAAAAATTCCTAACCTAACCTTATGCCTATCACTGCCTGCGTTTGACAGTGGTATGTGGGGGCACGCATGCACTAAAAAACATCGTCTTCCAGTTCTGATCCGCCCTAGAACGAAGTATCGTGCCATTACATCAGAGTGCCTCGCTTTAGAATATGTCTTGATATGTATGTTAGTTCTTTTTTGTTATACCCGACACACTCTGTGTCGAGGGTATATTGCGTTTGTTGGGTTGTGTGTAACACCAGAACCAGTCGAGATAGACTATACAAATGTATATAGAAATGATCAGCCGTCACCAGGAGATTCGATTTAGACATGTCGTCTGTCTGTCTGTCCGTCTGTCTGTCTGTCTGTTGTCTGTCTGTCTGTATACAGTTATTTATCGAAGGAGTTGAGCTATCTTGACAAAATTTTGTATGCGTGCTCACGGGGACATGAGTAAGACTAAGTTCGAGAATGGACCCGATCGGACCATTTTTAGGGGTACCTCCAGTACTAGGGTCTGTTACGAAAATAACAAAAACTGCTCTAAAATCGGAGTTTTTCAAGATATTTTGATGAAATTTGGCATTTGAACATATTTTAGGCCAATTAAGTGGATTTACAAAAATCAGAAAAATGGGCGTGGCAGAAGGGCGTTTTTCGAAAATTGTCTCCTACTCCCGAAACGCCTATGGGACTTGAACGAAAATTGGCATTATACTTCCTTTGTTACCATAAACATCCTGCCCAAAAATTTTCTGGATTGGTTCATTATTAAGGGTACCTCCAGTACTAGGGTCTGTCACCAAAAATCCGAAAACTGCCCCAAAATGTGACTTTTTCCAAATATTTCAATGAAACTTAGAATTTGCGCGTATATTTAAGCCGCCGATTAGAATTCCGAAAAATTGGAAAAGTGGGCGTGGCAAAGGGGCGGTTTGCATAAAGAAATTTAAAAAAATGCGGTATATGGGGCCCCTATGGCCTTAAACAACTCTGATATTAAAAATTATTTGAATATGTGTGTCTGTGTGGGTATTCTATTGTCAGGCTTGCCTGACTATAACACCCTTACTTGTTAAATTTTCACAGCCATTAGAATAGATTTCCCCTTTTTTCAATTTCTTCTTTCTTCTACTCCTTTTGTTCGCCACTAGTCTGATTTTGGTGTCGATGATGACAGGGGGCTTTCTTTCATTTATTTTTATATATTGTGTTTTGTTTTTTGTGTGGTTACTTAGCTGATTCGGTTCGGTTTGGGGTGTGTGATGTGGTTTCAGCACATTTCACATAAGGAAGAAAGGATATTTTTGACTTAATTTTTCTTTTTTTTCTTTCTTCATTCTCCATTTTTCAATAAAAGCCCTGGGTCGACCCGGGTCACCACGATGCATTGCCCCAACTCAAAGAACTTCTGAACCGCTTAAGAAAAATACCTTTCCATTTAATATTGTTTCTTTCATTTTGAAATAAATTTTAACATTCCATCCAAATGAAATCCTTTCTTCTCTAAGGTTTTTTTTTCTCACGGCAAATTAATTTCTTCGCGCCACGTAGCCCTGCCCTTGCAATAAGCAAATCGTTTCTAAGCACATAGACTCATCGTTTTGCTCTTTTCCGCAAAACCTCGTCAGATCCAGTCTTTGCTTTAATTCCCATTGTTGCCTTTGGGCGCCATCAGCTACTCGTCGAAGATTAAATGCAAACGGTTCTTTTTTTTTTTTTTGTTGTGATGGTCTCTGGCGAAATTCCTTTAATTGAAACACAGTGAACAGAGAATTTTCAAGCTCATCAATAAATGAAAAGAAAATTGAAAATCTCGGAATTCGTAATTTCCAAGCGAATTCAATCAGAGTCGAACAACTCTAAATGACTAACAGAATAACAGGTTGGCTGATAAGTCCCCGGTCTGACACATATACTACGTTTATACGTACGCCTTATTCGCGAATAAGAATATCGCGAATAGCGATTTTTACCGTATAAACGGTCTTATTCACGAATAGCTAATTCACGAAAGTTATTCGTGAATAGTGAGACTATTCGCGATAAACACGAAAGGTGATGCCAAATTTTTCGCTGATTTCTCTCTTTTTGACGATCCGGCAGCGCTTTTGTTTAATTTGAGTTCAAAAATCTAGCAAAAAATATGGAGAACGGAAAGGAAACCAACCGCTGCACATGGATAATACTTAAATCAGAGATTGACATTTTTTCACTTTTGAAAAACTAATTGATAAAAGCATTCGTGATGCTATGAAATCATGTGTTTTTCAAGTGTTCTACCATTTCATTTCGTTTTGGCAGTCAGGTAGCGCTAAGACCAACAAATGTCGGTTGCCGTATAAACGGTGACTTCACTATTCGCGATATTCCTATTCGTGAATAAGGTTTAACGTATAAACGTAGTATATTACTCTATAGCTCTGTGCAAAATGGGTGCCGCGCGAGCTCACATTTGACCAAAAACAACAACGTGTTGATGATTCTGAGCGGTGTTTGCAGCTGTTAACTCGCAATACACCCGAGTTTTTGCGTCGATATGTGACAATGGATGAAACATGGCTCTATCACTACACTCCTGAGTCCAATCGACAGTCGGCTGAGTGGACAGCGATCGGTGAACCGTCTCCGAAGCGTGGAAAGACTCAAAAGTCCGCTGGCAAAGTAATGGCCTCTGTTTTTTGGGATGGGCATGGAATAATTTTTATCGATTATCTTGAGAAGGGAAAAACCATCAACAGTGACTATTATATGTCGTTATTGGAGCGTTTAAAGGTCGAAATCGCGGCAAAACGGCCCCATATGAAGAAGAAAAAAGTGTTGTTCCACCAAGACAACGCACCGTGCCACAAGTCATTGAGAACGATGGCAAAAATTCATGAATTAGGCTTCGAATTGCTTTCCCACCCACCGTATTCTCCAGATCTGGCCCCCAGCGACTTTTTCTTGTTCTCAGATCTCAAAAGGATGCTCGCAGGGAAAAAATTTGGCTGCAATGAAGAGGTGATCGCCGAAACTGAGGCCTATTTTGAGGCAAAACCGAAGGAGTACTACCAAAATGGTATCAAAAAATTGGAAGGTCGTTATAATCGTTGTATCGCTCTTGAAGGGAACTATGTTGAATAATAAAAACGAATTTTGACAAAAAAATGTGTTTTTCTTTGTTAGACCGGGGACTTATCAGCCAACCTGTTATCCTAAAGGTCCTTCAGATTTTATACAATTGATAAAATAATGGGGACTCATTTAGTTTTCGCCACGATAGTGTGCACACGATATTCTCGCATTTTAATTCGCTTTTCATTTGTTGATTACATTTTGCTCATTTTTGAAATGTTCTCGCCATTGAATATTCCGCAAAACTCCTTCGAGAACAAAATGAATTGAACAATTGCCGATGTCCTAAAATCGGCATGAAGGCATTATTATCAATTTGGCCTTTCATGTAAGGCGAGAAGAAATCAGCTCCAACATTCTAACATTGCCAACAAAACAACCGTGGGATGAACAGGACTAAATTAAGATTTCAAATTGATTGCGACGCGTGAGTAGTAGGAATGTGGTAAGGGGGAAGCGGAAAGTGGGAAGGGTGAAGGGTGAAGAGCGAATGGGGAAGATGGAATTGGGAAGAGTGAATGGGGAAGAGGAAATGGGGAAGAGGGAATGGGGAATGGGGAAGAGGGAATGGGGAAGAGGGAATGGTGAAGAGGGAATTGGGAATTGGGATGAGGGAATGGGGAATGGGGAAGAGGGAATTGCGAAGAGGGAATGGGGAAGAGGGAATGGAGAAGAGGGAATGGGGAGAGGGAATGGGTGAAGAGGGAATGGAAAGGAATGGGGAAGAGGGAATGGGGAAGAGGGAATGGGGAAGAGGGAATGGGGAAGAGGGAATGGGGAAGAGGGAATGGGAAAGAGGGAATGGGGAAGAGGTTAGAGCGAAGAATCATGAGGGAAGCGGGAAGGGGAAAGTGGGAAGGGTGAAGAGGGAAGTGGGAAAGTGGTGGGTGGAAGAGGGCATAGCGAAGTGGGAAGCCTCAGTGCTGGGAACTTTAGGGAATTTTCCCTTTTTGTGGGAATTTTAGTCAAAAATTTTGATCAAGTGGGAAAAGGGAAGTTTTACTTTCGCGTAGTGTAAAATGTGGGAATTGGGATTTTCTACATTTTGTACGATGGTTAACACTGTTGATGTTCGATGTTCGGTTAATCGATGTTGATTCGACTGTCGAATAAGATTTAAGCGTATATAACCTCAGAATTTTGAGGAATTTATTTTGTTTTGTTTTAAGCAGAGTCTTTTTATTTTTAAATTTGTAATAAATAATATTTCAAGTTCTTATTCATTTTACAGTATTCCACGGATATATGCACCCCGGATATAAGCACTCCCCGGTTATATGCACTGAAAAACGTGCATTCATGTTTTTTCAACAAAATTGTACTGAAATTATTTCGATATATGCACCCCGCTTATAAGCACTCCCCGCTTATATGCACGCGAATTTGTGCCATTTTCCTACGACTTTCATATAAAAAGCCTCTCTTATAAGCACCAGCTGAAAAGCGTATGGCAACTGGGTTGTGAGAAAAGCCAAGTATGAACATAAATTTAACTTTATGTGTGATTTTAGTGTGAAAGACAATTTTTTTAATTTTTTTTTTAATAAAGTTATTTATTTTAAATAAATTAAACTCAAATTTCATATGTTACCCGAAATTTGTTTTCCGTGTATATGCACTGGTTGTGCTTATAGCCGGGGTTTCAATATATGCACTGACTGTGCTTATAACCGGTGTTTCAATATATGCGCTCCCCGCTTATATGCACTCTTCCTCCTGCATTTTGGGTGGTGCATATATCCGTGGAATACTGTACTGTAAAAATATATTCATTTAACAAGTGGGAATTTTTGTGGGAATTTCGATGAGACTAAAGGGGAAAAAATGATAATTTTAGGAACTTTTTAGGGAATTCCAGTAAAAAAAAGACCCCAGCATTGGGAAGCCTCGGGGCTCCTTATAATCTAGATTTAAAATATAACCTAGATTTTACCATCTCCCTTATAACATAGATTTAGATTATAACCTTCATTTCAAAATAACTAGACGCGACCTCTGTTGTCAAGTTTAGTTACATGCCTTGTATTCAACAATCTTTTTGGCTCCTGATTCGTCAATCGAAATCATTATTATAATCAGTGTTGCCAGCAAATCTTAGATAAATTATACAAAGAAATTATCTTTTCGAACAAAATTATACATATAATTTTTTGAATTATACATAAAAGATACACAAGGGAAAATAAACCATTTTACAAAATGGCTCAGCCAGACACATTAATTACTCTGTATCCCAAACTACTTTTGTGTCCATTTTCAAACTTGCACAATACATTTCAAACATTTTAAGTTTAAGTTCGAAAAAATTAATAAGTTTAAACGTAGCAACATCTTTTATTTCAACAATACTCAGGGCCGACAAACTACTCCAGCCTGCTGGCTCACCTAAAACGTATTGATATTTTATTAGCATGACGATGCGGTTTTATGTGAGGCATTTTTTTCTAAAAAAAAAATAAGCAAATTTTTGAAATAGCAATTCGCCTTAATTATACATAAGTTGTTCGAAAAACAAATTATACACTGAAGATACAGAAGCAGGCGACAAAATGCGGATTTCGTATAATTATCCGCAAAGTGGCAACACTGATTATAATATTAAAGTCGCATTTATTTTTCTCTGTATGGTAATCCTTCTGGCTATAATTGAGTTTATTTGTAATTGTAATTATACCCGACACACTCTGTGTCGAGGGTATATTGCGTTTGTTGGGTTGTGTGTAACACCCAGAACCAGTCGAGATAGACTATACAAAAATTATATAGAAATGATCAGTATCGCTAGGAGATTCGATTTAGCCATGTCCGTCTGTCTGTCTGTCTGTCTGTCTGTCCGTCTGTCCGTATACAGTTTCTTATCGAAGAAGTTGAGCTATCTTGATGAAACTCGGTATGCGTGTTCACAGGAACATGAGTAAAAACGAGTTCAAGAAAGTTCAATCCGATCGGACCATTTTTTAGGGTACCTCCAGTACTAGGGTCTGTTATGAAAATCACAAAAACTGCTCTAAAAGCGGCATTTTTTTAAGTATTTGAATAAAATTTGATATGTGGGCATAACATAGGGTTTTAAATATCATTTTAAAAAATTGAAAAAGGGGCGTGGCCGAAGGGCGGTTTTTGAAAATAGTGTCCCACGCCGCCAATTCAAATGGGATTTAAATGAAACTTGGCATGTTGGTTTCTTTTATGGCTGTTAAGGTTTTCTCCCAAAATTTTCTCGATCGACCCAATATTAAGGGTACCTCCAGGACCAGGGTCTATTAAAAAATTCTAAAACTGCACAAAACTTGGTTTTTTCGCGAATTTTCAAAGATATTTAGAATTATGAGCTTATTTTAGGCCTCCTATTAGATTTTCAAGAATTGCACAAGTGGGTAGTGTGTCGGGTATTGTATTGTCAGCCTCGCTTGACTATAACACCCTTACTTGTTTGCATTGTAGACGTCGAGCATCACTCGTTTAAACTGTTTCAAATTGAAAATAAAGGAAAACATTATATTGCAGCTCTCACATTCTAAAAAAAAACAGCAATTTAAATGAACAAAAACAATTGTATTTTTTGGCGCTTGTTTATATACATATTTAACTGCTACTAAAAAACCAGTAAGGGTGTTATAGTCAGATGCACCTGACAATACAAACCGACTACTATACATCTATGATCATTTTTGTGAGGTACGAGGGCGGTTCAATAAGTACCCGTGTTAGATATGAAGAGACCCTTTCTTCCAAAAAAAAAATTTTTTTTTTTTTCAACAAATTCCTTTTTTATAAAAATGCACTTCTCCTAACGTCGCTGCATTTTTGTAAACCCTCCAAAAATATAATTTGTCGAACTCTCCAACGTACGCCTCTGTCTCGGCGATGACTTCCTCATTTGAGACAAAATTTTTCCCCCCGAGCCATTTCTTCAAATTCTTGAATTCTTCAATTTCTTCTTGAAATTTGTTTTGCAGCCGTTTTATAGATGGCAACAGACGATGATAACACCTACTTCCCTCAGGGACGCCCTATGTCGTCAAACACGGATACTTATTGAACCGCCCTCGTTCATACAAAAATTTCTGTTTTTATTATCGTAATAAAATTGGGGAATAAGCGGTAAAAAATATTAAATAACAAATTAGGTAGAATTTTAGTTAGGGAGTGTAGTGACTGTAGCAATTGATACTTTTTAATAGTTTACTTCTTTACAAAAGTTCGAAGTGTCAAGAACTGGAGGTACCCTAAAAAATGGTCCGATCGGATCCATTCTTGAACTCGTTTTTACTCATGTTCCTATGAACACGCATACCGAGTTTCATCAAGATAGCTCAACTTCTTCGATAAGAAACTGTATACGGACAGACGGACAGACAGACAGACAGACGGACATGGCTAAATCGAATCTCCTTGTGATACTGATCATTTCTATATAATTTTTGTATAGTCTCTCTCCTCGAGTTCTGGGTGTTACACACAAATGCAATATACCCTCTACACAGAGTGTGTCGGGTATAAAAACGTTTTGTTGGCTTCGCTGTGTTTTCAGCCAAATGCCTAAAAGGTGGGCGGGACACGCTCATTTTTGGTTCATTCGAAAACCTTCCGACAGCATATACCTATATAACTAGTATAAAGTGAATAGGCCTTTTCGTTTAATAGATTTTAAAAATGCCTTTAAGGTAAAATGGGCGGGCCACGCCTATTTATGATAAATTTTAAAAGGGGAAGTAATGAAGTATAGAATTGCATCCAAAGATTTTCAAAATGGCGTATTGCTTAGCCAAACAGAAAAGGCTTTTTATTCAGGCTGGAAAAAATAAATAGCCCAGAATAACGATTATTCAGGCTGGAAAAAATTTTCGTCTTACAATAACCGTTATTAACTGACGTTTATCTATAAACGTTATAACCGTTACGGTCCCTGATTGTACGTACACGTGTTTTGGTGAAAGTCTAAACTTTTTTGCGGCTGTATTGCTTTTGTTGAATGTCCAATCTGTGTGGTGAAAGTCTATGTTCAATACAATTTTTTCACCTCCCCTCACCCGTCTCGGTGATTTTTTCCCGCCATAGTCAAGTGTCACTTGTAGTATTGTATGGTCTGAACCAAGTATTACAGTATGGGAAAGCGAAGAATTTGCGATTTTTAAACATGCCATAACATTATATTATGACTAAAGGCAGGAAATTTTCGCAAATAAAAACCAGGGATTTCGCAAAAAAAAAAATTGAAATTTCGAAATTTCGCTAAAATTTCGCATAAAAACATTTTTTATATAACAAATCTTTGTTTTAACATTTAATTGTTATATGTTAAGTAAAGTTGAACTTTAATTACATTTTGCATTAAATTATTAATTAATTAAAAGCTAACATTGTTGTATATTCAACATTTGATTCCTTTAGAGTCGTTCTTCTGTCAGTTATAACAGTACTATATTTGCTGAAGAAGCGTTCTGCATCTACGCTGTTAGTTGGACTCCATAATGGATGCCTATTGTTGTTTCGATTTACAATACTTTTTGAGTCCAAATACTCGCCCGTAAGCTTGGACGATCGCTTTTTTCTTGTGTGGATTTAAACAACTTAAAAAATATTGCATTGCTGGAATCTATTCTTTTCTTTAAAAAAAAAAGTGAAAACGTATATTTCGCATTTATTCGCATATATTACAAAAATTCGCAAGAATTCGCCGATATTTCGTAAAAACGAAAATTTCCTGCCTCTAATTATGACCCTTTTTAGCAAAAATTGAAGTTGCAAACAGCAAAGTAGAGATGCTCTTTCATTTTAGAGTACATTTGAGTATCTGTGACCCTCGCAAATCAGTATTCAATATTGCATTTAAATTGAACGATTTCGTCAGCGATGCACAAATACTCTTAGCGCAAATCTATTATCGATACTGAACCCAGTACTCAAAAAAATTCTTAAAACAAAATAAAACCAAATAAAAAGCAATTATAATTGTTTTTAGCAAGATAGTTCAACATTAAAGGAATTTATATATTTTTAAAATTCATGTTTCAAAATGAAAAAAGTAAGAATGTTATAGTAAAGCGAACCAGACCATAGTATACCCTAGTCAGATAAACAGCTATATATTTTTTAATCGGAGGCTAAAACAAAGCTCAAATTCCTTATTTCACAAAAATATATAGGAAGATTGTGACTTCACACAATTCAGATGATTTTTAAGGCAAAAATAAGTCCACAAAGTATTGCAAAAAATTTCGGATTTCGGATTTTTGAATTTTATAACAAACCCTACAACAATGGGGTACCTTTAAAATTCAATTTGCAGTTTCCACACCACCCATGAGGTATGCAAACGGTGCGTTACCGATTTTTTTAAGGTGCTCGGTTCCTCTATAGGCCTATTTTCACCTTTGAATTTTATTTATTTAATGCTATAAACATAATAAGGGCGTCAGCGAATATTCGCTCGACGTCGTTGCTTAAAATACACACGATTATACGAAGTTGCCCACAACACAGCGAATTTCGTCGCGTCAAAAAGCCGCAATAGCTCTAATTCTAATGGTAGCGCCGGCGACTGGCGAATCGCAGAATTTACACATCAAAAAACATATGCATTTGTATAAAATCTTTGAGATTTTGTTTCGAAAATAAGGGTTTGTACTTTCTGCTGGCAATGACTTATATTTTCAATCATAGTTTTTCGAAATTCTGAAAACAACATGAGTTCGCCATTCGCTGTCATTGTGTTCACCCGCGCGAATTCTTCGGCGTATTCGCCTGGCGAATAATCGCTTACGCCCTTATTCTGTTTATAGCATAAAGCAGGGATGCACACGCCATAGCAAAAATTGCTCGCGATGCTCCTAAAAATTGAGGATTACCCGCGTGGGTAATTGCGTTTTAAATTTCAGAATTCGATTTTTTATTGCCTCACAATGATCAAAACCGAGCATCATATGCCAGATGTTCAATCTTACCCACGATTACCCGTCGAATGATCATTGTTGTTGTTGTTTTCTTCGCAATGACCAAACCAAGCAACACGTTTGTGTGTGTCGCAGTTTCTGGCTACCGTCGAATTTCGAATGAATATTGTTGTTGTTGTTTTCCTTGCAATGACCAATATTTTTTCCAACTTTTTTTCAATAAGACCTACGAATAATATGGTTGTTGTTTTCCGTGATTTTTGTACAAAAAGGTTTTTTTTTTTGGTTCCATACAAATTTTTTTTAGATTTCCATGTTGCTCGCGAAGCTAAAAGCCGTGTGCATCCCTGATTTAAAGCAAACATCACAATGTGTAAATAAACTTAGGTATAAAATTATTACAATATTTACATATCTTATGACTAGAAAACACTTATTACCTAATCTTAAAACTAATTGTGAAAATTTAAAAATAAAAAAAGCAGTAGTAATCGCCTAAGGATTTGTGTGCTGCTGCTTAAAATCAAAGAAGACTGAATCCAAGATAAAAAGGTTAAAAAAATCAATGATGAGTTATTTTTAGAAGTTTAATATTAAAATTTGGACTTCGAAGTTGTCTGTTATGAAATCTTAAGAATGGATCGGGTCTATTTTTCACACAGCAATTAAAAGGTTTAACTGTTTTAAGTTTTTCAAAAAAGAATTGGCTTAAATTTTCTCTATGGCAGTTATTATCAAAAAGTTTTAAAAATTTGATCTCTAAATTTTGCAATTTAATTAATGAAAGCGTCTGGTGGTTTTATCATTTCAAAGGATGGACTTTGTTTCTCTAAAGCAAAAATTGAGTTAACTGTGTCATCACTTCCGATGAGTTCTTTTTTAAGCAGACAGACATGAAAATTACGAAATTTAGCATAAAACCAACCAGCTATATAATAAAATGAATTTTTTTTTTAAATAGTGAAGGAATCTGTGTCGAAAATTTTTGCATAAATGTCCGTTCAGGACTGACGAAACTTTGGAAATCTTCCCATTTGGTAGAGGCACTATCAGAATTTTTCGCACAGATATTCTCATTTAAAAACGGACCATCTTCAAGGGAATCGATTGGTTCACAATTGCCGTTGACTGCCATACGCAAATAATCTAGGCCCCAACGTTTTTGGTATATCCTAGAAAACTGGTATGCAGTCATTCGACCACCCTGCCCTCCATGGAGTCTGAGCTCTCCAAAAAAATTTTCCAATCCATCCTGATTTAATTTTCTGGTTAGCAGATATGGGAAACTCTGCTTTTCCAAATGACCCCACAAACTCAAAAGACTACTAATATTTAAAAGCCATCCCTTAATAAAAGAAAAACTATTTTTAATGTCAATTCCTTCACTATTAGTAATATCTATTGAATTTAAAAGTGACTGAGCATTTCTCAAAAAATTAATTTGATCTGAGGACTCACAAAAACCCTTTTTAAAGTCAGATTCAGTCTTCATTGATCTGCTGTTAAAAATATCAAATAAATTGTTGAAGAAATTTACGAAAAAAGAAGTGTTCGGAAAAGTACGCGCTTCCGAACAATCAAGTGTTCCCGACGCGTATAATGAATTTAATGCAGCAGCAACACTATTGCTTAAAACTTGAGCAGCTAAGCTTACTCGCATTTTTTGGAAAGCGTTTGGATGTAAATGATCATCCTTTAATCTGGGGCAAACCCTTGTGTTGGCTTTGGAGTCGATATTATACAGCAAACTAATATCGCTCCACCTAACCAAGCCATTGTTAAATTTAATTAAATTTTTAAAATTCATTAGGCAATTTCTAGTGCTTTTTAACAAATGAGGTGTGTCGAAAAAGAAATGAATTTTTGAAGAACCAACATTAAAATAAGGGTTCTGCTCACTAACTCCAAGCAGTTTGCAAAGGCCAAAAAAATTTGCCCCTTGATCACAAACAAAATGGCGGGGCTTAAGGCCAATATCCTCCAACTTTCTTACCGTCTCAACTACGAATTTTTTAAGTATAATGGCTTTACAAGCACTGCGTGTGAAAAAATAGGCTAAAGGTTTATGCCAAAAAATACCACCAATACTTTGAATCATAAAAGTGTGAAGTGCGATTTTCATCGCCAAAATCCTCCAAGCCAATGATCTTATCCTGTGAGGGGTCGAAATGAAGAAACCGTTTGAGAGACATTTCGTCGCAAGCGATCGAAATGAATTTCTGGTCTTCATCTAGACCCTTTCATGCTAAGCTCGTTCAACCCAGGATTTTTTGGCCAATCAGCCACAAAGTTATTGAGTGTTTTGGTGCACGGTAAATGGAAGAAGTCCTTAATTGTTTTATAAACAACTGGTGACAAAAAGTATATACTTAAAGCAAAGAATTTAATTTCATTCAAATATCTACGTGCACGTGCGATTTTACCAAAATTTGCAAAACTATTTCGAACTATTAAAGCTTCTTGAGGCGTTAAATAACTACAAACTCTATTTATCAATTGACTTTGTACAAGCAAACATTTATTTTTATGTTCCAAAAGCAATTCATTTTGCAACTTCAATTTTTTGCATTGCTGCTGATACTCTTCTAATTTATGTTCTAAAAATGCAATTTTGTTATCTTTATCTTGTTCAAAAACATTTAATACTACGTTACTTTTACTTTCTGACTCGACACTAATTTTATTACTGGTCTCGCAGCAGCGTAAATCGAGACTTGGTAACCTTACATTAATGTTGGTGTTTTCAATTACCTTTAAATTTAAATCTGGCACTGCACGCCTTTTCAATATTTTGCTGCTCCCCATTTCCTCGGAAAAGTGGTTCTCGCAGGCACATATCCTGGCAGGCTGGAATCCTGTGATGTTGAATGCGTTCAACCACTCCATTCTCCTGTATCGAACACCAAAACAAAATTAATCAAGAGGTATTTGAAACATAAATTAACACAACAACATATATTGTAAGGGCGCGTACTATTTTTGGTTTCGGCAGTATTTAATTTTACAAATCAAATTATTGCTTGCATATTCATAATCATATACGCGCCCTCACATTCTACATACATACATGCATACTTATCAAATTATACTCATAACAGTTATCTTACTAACACAGAATTTGATACGTCCAAGCAATCACAGTTGGCGCACTCGGCGCACTCTTCCGCAGGCTTGAAGAAAAACACAAAACGGGAAACATATAACACAAAACATATAAAGTGTGCTTTTCGTGAACGGTTTTTTAGGACAGAGTCAAAAGACATGCATTTTTTAACTTGCCTTCTTCAAATTATCACGAAAAACACACTCAAGGGACACCTACATACCTTTCTTTGTCTTCCGGGAAACGATAGAGATGCAAAAAGAATTTGCATCCCATTATGCACGTCTTTGAAGCCATATTCCAATTAAAAATTCGAAAATCCCTCGGAGATCTGAAACGAAAAATTTTTCGATGTGTTAGCTTGATCTGGAATGGCGCCAATTTCCGTGCTATCATATTAGATACCATTTCCAAGTTGTAACTAGGTACTGATAATTCTGTTGTAATTAGTTACAATTCTAATGAAGGCTTCCTTCGTTTTCCTTGTTTGTTTATTTACTGGAAATAACGATTAATTTGAATTTTTAGGTTTCCATACCTTAACATAAAATTAATTTTGAATTTCATAGCGAAGACTTTAAAAAATCTAAGCTAGGACCTGTTTGCAGTATATTGAAATACATTCTTCTTAGGGAATGGAGTTATCATAAATAAATTTTTTTATAATATTATAGTTTATTTCTTTAAAAAAAAGGATAAAAGTTTCATTTCTAAAAGCTAAACATTGAAATTGTAGTCGGTTACTATTTTCACCATCGATTTGCACTATTAACTCGTTCCATTTGGGACCATCTGTTCTCCATGGATGCCACACTCACGTCTAAATGAAACCAGACCAAAAACTCGGAAATCATTTTTTTATAGTACGTGAATTTTTCTAATAATAAAAAGGAAAAATAAATGTTAAAAGAAATTCTAAAGTTTAAAATGGTATAATCATTCTTAAAAAAACTATATTATATCTGACTTTCTCCGGTTATAAATGAAAAAAATTCCTTAAAAAAACTAACTCCTTGTACTTGCCCAATTTCTAGAGACGACAACAATGCCCAAAGAGGCATCGTGGTGGATTGCCTGTTACGCCGTGTGGTTGTTGTTGCCTTTGTTGAATTGGCTATTAGCTCGTTTCTCATACTGTAATACTTGGTCTGAACCAAGTATTACAGTATGGGAAAGCCTGTCAAAATGCTATATGGCTCCAAATGGTGTGGTGAAGTTGAGTAAAAATCAGCTGGCTGTCAGAAACAAGACGAAGAATTTGCGATTTTTAAACAAGCCGTAAAATTATATTATGAACCTTTTTAGGTAAAATTGAAGTTGGAAACACCAAAGTAGAGATGCTC
Source organism: Chlorops oryzae (assembly GCA_020466095.1). Taxonomy (NCBI): domain Eukaryota; kingdom Metazoa; phylum Arthropoda; class Insecta; order Diptera; family Chloropidae; genus Chlorops; species Chlorops oryzae. Next base: position 22,659 of record JAIPUU010001343.1, read on the forward strand.
CTTCATTTAAGGGTACATTTGAGCATCTGCGACCCTCGCAAATAAGTATTCAATATTACATTTAAATTGAATGATTTCGTTAGCGATGCACAAATACTCTAAGCACAAAGCTTTTATCGATACTGGACCGGGTACTCAAAAGAATTCTTAAAACAAAATAAAACCAAATCAAAAGCAATTGTACTTGTTTTAAGCAAGATAATTGAACATTAAAGGATTTTATATATTTTTAAAATGCACGTTTCAAAATGAAGAAAAGAAAGGGTGTTAGAGTAAAGCGAACCCGACCATAGAATACCCTACACAGATAAATAGCTACCTATATGTTTTAATCGGAGGCTAAAACAAATCTCAAATTCCTCATTTCACAAAAATATATCGAATGATTGTGACTTTACACAATTCAGATGGTTTTTGAGGCAGACCCTAGTGCTGGAGGTACCGTTAAAAATCGTCCGATTAAGTCAATTTTTTAAGAGGATGTCTACGATTATAAAAGAAGTATGTATGCTGTCTTTGGTGCAAGCGCCATCTGAATTTTAGGTATAAAATCAATTTTCGAATAACGCCTTTTGGCGCGGTCACTTTTCTAATATTTGGAATCTGCATTTTATGCCTTTAAATAAGTCCAAATAAATAATTCCACGAAGTATTTCAAACAATGTGATTTACATTCGATATTCGGCTTTTGATTTATATATGTGAAAAATCGTTTTTCTGGCTTTAGGGCCCCATAAGAGAATAAAAACAATTTTTTTTCGTTTCTAGAGCAGCATTTATGAATTTTATAACAAACCCTACAACGAAGAGATGCCTTTGAAAATCAGACAGACAGAAAGTCTCATTTCTAAAAGCTAAACGTTCAAATTGTAGTCGGTTACTATTTTCACCATCGAATTGCAATATTGACTCGTTCCATTTGGCACCATCTGTTCTCCATGGATGCCACGCACACGTCTAAATTAAACCAGACCAAAAACTTGGAAATCCGTTTTTTGTATTACGTGAATTTTTCTAATACTTAAAAGAAGAAATAAACGTTAAAAGACATTATACAGTTAGAAATGGTATAATCATTCTTAAAAAACTATGCAATATCTGATTTTCTCCGGTTATAAATGAAGAAAAAATCCCTCAAAAAAACTAACTACTCGTACTTGCCCAATTTCTAGAGACGACAACAATGCCCAAAGTGGAATCGTGGTGGATTGCCTGATATGCCGTGTGGTTGTTGTTGCCTTTGGTGAATTGCCTATTAGCTTTGTTGACTTGCCTATTAGCTCGTTTCTCATACTGTAATACTTGATTTCTATTCATTCTCTTCACATTCATAACTGTAAGCACCCAGTCGGAAATTTTCTCATATATGACCAATTCATTAATTTTTTCACCAAGGATATCAATGGGAAAATTTGAATACTTCTCAATTGCAATGGCATTGCCATCGAGAGGAAATGTTATTCATCGCAACTCCAATGACATTGTCATCGATAGAGGTATCGATACGACGGAGTAGATCTACTCCACTTTCGATGACCAACTCGTGACATATGCTCTTATGACTGCCAATGCCGCTTGTGTGTTAATTTCATTAGAAAGTTGGTGTGTAATCAGGAGGAGTCGCGGCTCTATGTCATGCTGAGATCTTTGATTGGTTAACCGGGACATTTCCGACTGGGGTGTCATCGAGTACACACATACTCTGCTTACAGCTATGAATGTGAAGAGAATTAATGGAAATTGTAAGTTTATGAAGACTTGAAATTTTCTGCCAGTTACGAACTTTTTTCCTTTTGTAGATAGCTACAGTCGCCTCTCGTTAATTCAAACTTGCGATAATTCGAACCTCTCTATAATTCGAAGTTATCACGAGTTCCCTAGAATATCTCTTAATATTTCGAAAAAAATCCATACATTTTTAAGCTCTCGGTATTTCGAACAAAAAAAACTTCGCTTCGTAACAAAACCACGCGATAATTCGAACTCATACGAGTCGATCACTCTACAATTCGAAGTTATCAGCTTGCATAGAGGTACATTTTTTCGCAAGTTTAAACTTATGCCCTCGTTGCACGAGCATTTGTTATTGTGTTCTATATGGTTATTGTTATGATTAGTTTGAAACGCGCTTCCGCATAATTTGTTTGGTTAGTTCAGTTTCAGTTACAAGTGCTAAAAAGTTATGAGTCCTAAAAAAAATATATGTAAATGCATGACGATTGCTGAAAAGAAGGAGTTAATCAAGAAAGTGGAGGAAGGTGGAAAGAAAATTGATGTTGCAAAAGGATTTAAGATTCCTCTGAGTACTCTCTCAACCATAATAAAGCATAAGGAGAACATTTATGCTACTCGAACTGTTGGAGTGAGGAAAAGAGCTAACAAAGGTGAATTTCCTCGTCTGGAAGAAAGCCTGGTCATTTGGCTAAGACAGTGTAATGGACAAAAGGTGTCTATTAGCGGAAACTTGTTAAGAGAAAAGGCAAAAGAGTTCGCGTCTGCTCTAGGCATCAAAAATTTTGCGGCAAGTGAAGGATGGCTTACAAATTTTAAGAAAATAAATGGAGTTGTGTTCAAAAAAGTTTGTGGAGAAAGTGGAAGTATTGATGATGCAGTTGCTTAGATTGGGACGGCAAGTTGAAGACTTTGATAGAAAACTATGATGCCAGAGACATTTTTAATACACTGAGCGAACTTAACCATGATTTTTTTAAAAGGGCGCATTGTTATTCACAGTCCTTTTGATTTTCGAGCAGAACGAAAATTACAAAAGAAAAATTGTTGAGTCAACAGCATTTTTGGTTGATTTAAAAGGAAAAATGTTTAATTACATTTCTTTTCGTTCGGTATAATTCTCATTTATTTTATAAAATAGGACATATAAGATATTCATTCATCTTAGAATTTTTCAAGCATTGCGAAAGCAGTCACGACAACGGAGTGACAAAATCGGATGAAGTCCATCCGATGGCTATTTTTTGGGGTTATGTTCAACAGAGGGTTCTGTGGCCATTTGCTCTGAACGTTGAATGGATTTGTAATGACATTTCTTCTTGTCATATATTACTATATATGTTCACTCTCAAAGATTTTGGGCGGGACATTTTCGCGCCATTTAGAAAGAGATTGTTACTCGGCAGGCAAAAAAAGAGCGAGAGAGAAATACTTTTGGTGAGTACCTAAGTGAAAAATGCTCATTTTGGTGGATACCACAGACCGTGGTGGGTACCCAAGACCGTGTTGAAAAGAGCCAAAATAGAAACGGCTCCTGAATGACATATATAGTTATATATGCTTCTTGTATAGGTATTTTAGAAATTTTTTTTAGAACGAAGTTCTTTATGAAACGATAGCGACAGGGGACCTAGTCGAGAAAAAGTGAAAAACCGCTATAAAATCCGCGTTACCTAAATTGAAGTTCGCAAAAAAAGGGTTATAATAACCTTTGCAAAAAGAAAGAAAATGTACATATATTTACGTAAAATGACTTGCTGATGCGGCCGAGATATTATACTGGTTTTAGGCGACACTTATTTCCGACGATATCCCGAAAAAACAATTAATTATTAAATTCAGAAACTACACAGACACATACAAGCATAAATGCATTCAAACAAAACAAAACAATATATGGTGCTGCCAGACTGAACGTTTTCTGAATAACTCCGATTAGTAGGTTTTTGCAAATATATAAGGGCATTTTAGGTAGCTTATAATTATTTTGCGCTATCAAAGTATACGTCAATTCGTACATAATTAAAACATATTTAAAATCATCGTCTGTACTCCGGGGGCTGCGGATGTAATATCGGTGTGAAAAATATCGATACTTTAAAACATTTTTATGTATGAAAATTCGCATTTTCGAGACTATCTCATTTGCGATGGAAAACCCTTTACACGTATGCTTTTTCAGCTCCAGTATATTCTGCTTATCTAACTTAGCACTTTGAGGGCTCAACGCTGTTAAAGTAAATTGAAAGGAAGTAACGAACTCACTACTTTGAAGAAAGGAAATCAGAGTTGAAATTTCGATGACAGGTTGTCAGAAATATAGGAAATGTGTGACTTAAATGCAACCCTGTGAGTCCGATTACTTGTAATAAGCGTATGCGTTCAAGTAGCGAAAGTAAGTCAAAGTACTTATTTGTTTTTATACCCAGCGTAAGCAGCGTATATTACGGTATCTTGTAACAGCCAGAATAACGCTCCGTAGATATAGACATATATATATATATTCTTGATCAGGATCAAAAATTCGATTTAGACATGTCCGTCTGTCCGTCCGACCGTGTCCGGATCTCCTCCGAAACGGCTGGACCAATCAAGTCAAAATGTGGCACACAGGTATATCGGGGTCCGAGTATGATCCTAACTAAAAATGGAAGACATCCGCTCACTGCCACGCCCACAAATGAATTTAATGTGTTTTCAGTAAAATGCTTGTAACTTGCGAACCACTCAACACATTTCATTGATATTTGGTGTACTGGTAAACTACGAAAAGGGACATATCCTGGAAAAAAATGGCCGTTCAACGCAACTACAAAGGGGAATTGCCAAAGAATCGAAGAGCAAGATTGACTTATGTTTAAGCAGTCAATCAATAATTGAGGTCTATTACACTGTAGAATTTTCAGATCGGAGGAGGAAGAAGAACCAGCAAGCCACCTCATGTGACACTGCCCGAGTCTGGCCAGGGGAAAATCCAGGCTGCTCGACTCCTTCTTCTTCTCCTCCCTCACCGAGCTAACATCTGTTCGAATAAAAGACATGGCTCGCTTCATAAATGAGTCTAACTGGCTCCACCAAAGGTGTAACTAGGAAGGCATGCCTTCCCTCGTGGTATCACAACGGGCCCCCATATGCGGCCTAAGTGTGTCCCCTTAAAGGGGGGCAGCAACCCTTACCTTACCTAACGCTAGTCAATTAATGATATTCAATTATAGTTCTGTTCACTTTTGGAGAATTGACCGTCAATTTCTGTATTTTTTTTCCAGTTTTGTATATCGTTTTGCTCATATTTCAAACATTTTCCAGAGTTTCCAAAAAAATTTAACATCGAAAGAAAAAATCGATTTTATTAAAAATCGAAAAAACATAATCGATTCTAAAAAAAATCGATCGAACGCCAAAAAAAATCGATTAAATCGAAACTTTGAATGTTTTTTTTACAACCCTAGTGTATATAAATTTAAAACGTGAGCTTAATAACAGGTTGGCTGATAAGTCCCCGGTCCAACAAAGAAAAACACATTTTTTTGTCAAACTTCGTTTTTATTATTCAACATAGTTCCCTTCAAGAGCGATACAACGATTATAAC
>JAIPUU010000130.1:0-15352 GCA_020466095.1 Chlorops oryzae
TCGTAACTTCCGAAGTAAAAGGCGTAGAAGCTTCAAATTCGCAACATAGGTTTACCAAGGCGAATGAAAGGTGTAGGAAAAAATTTTATGCAGCCCGCCCACTGCCACGCCCACAAATGAAGATTTTTCGTAACTTCCGAAGTAAAAGGCAAAGAAGCTTCAAATTCGCAACATAGGTTCACCAAGGCGAATGAAAGGTGTAGGAAAATTTTTTTATGGCCCGCCCACTGCCACGCCCACAAATGAAGATTTTTTGTAACTTCCGAAGTAAAAGGCGTAGAAGCTTCAAATTCGCAACATAGGTTCACCAAGGCGAATGAAAGGTGTAGGAAAAATTTTTTATGGCCCGCCCACTGCCACGCCCACAAATGAAGATTTTTTTAACTTCCGAAGTAAAAGGCGTAGAAGCTTCAAATTCGCAACATAGGTTCACCAAGACGAATGAAAGGTGTAGGAAAAAATTTATGCAGCCCGCCCACTGCCACGCCCACAAATGAAGATTTTTCGTAACTTCCGAAGTAAAAGGCAAAGAAGCTTCAAATTCGCAACATAGGTTCACCAAGGCGAATGAAAGGTGTAGGAAAAATTTTATGTGGCCCGCCCACTGCCACGCCCACAAATGAAGATTTTTCGTAACTTCCGAAGTAAAAGGCGTAGAAGCTTCAAATTCGCAACATGGGTTCACCAAGGCGAATGAAAGGTGTAGGGAAATAATTTATGTTGCCCTCCCACTGCCACGCCCACAAATAGAGAAGTAAAACATAGTGCGCTCATAATGTCGGGACGCTGGGTATTTTAAAGTAGGGCTTGACCGACTTTAGCTTTCTTACTTGTTTTATATTAAATACGTTTATTTTCCTGCCAGGAAAGCGATCCAGAAGGACTATTAAAAAAGTTGTTCAGGGTATTTCTCATATTTTTGACCTGGTCACTGCTTCTACCGGTCATACCCTGCGATATTTCGGATAGGCCAATATTTTCAGTTTCATTTGCAGCATTTGCATTATTTTGTGAGGAGTATCCGCCGTCCGTTTGTAAAAGGAAATTGTGGAGCAAGCAGCAAGCGGTTACTATTTTTGGTGCTCGATCGGGCTTGTAGAACAGTCCCTTTTGCAGACAAATCCACTTCCACGACAGAATTCCAAATGCATTTTCTATGCATCTGCGTGCTCTGCTCAGCCGATAGTCAAATACTCGTTCTTCCTTGCTCAAATTTCTTCCACTATAAGGCTTCATTATTCTCTTTGTTAGAGGATACGCATCATCTCCGACGAGAAAATAAGGCATTTTAGTTCCAAAAAATTCAGTGTCTTCCGAAAAAAACAACGAATTTCGTAATATACGACTTCCTATGTTGGAATTCCTAAATACATTGGCGTCTCCTTCGCTTCCATACGCACCAACGTCGATATTTGTGAAGCGGTAGTTTGCATCACAAATTGTCAATATAACTATTGAGAAGAATCCCTAAAAAATAGTTATATTTAATATGAAACCAACATAAATTGAAAAGGATATTGAAATACCTTGTCATTATAAAAGAGACTACCGCTGTTTTTTGAACTTTTTATTCGCACGTGCTTCCCATCAATCGCCCCAACGCAATTTGGAAAATTCGATTTCTCACCGTACTACTCCTTTGTCATTGTTTGCATATTAGCATCATTCCACTGGGGGATCAAAAACTTCAGTTCTTGAATAATGGCGTCGCAAACATCGTTTATTTTTTTTTCCGAAATTCTGGTGACTTATTCTGTAACAGGAGGTAACATGCCTCTGCACATCTCCTGATGCAAGAAATCTACAAATATAACGAATAATAGTTGTTCCGTCGTTACTTTAAGTAGGTAGTCTTGCGGTTAAGTGGAGTGATTTTAACAGCACGCTTTTAAACTTTTGCTTGTAATTTATTAAATGTAAAAGGAAAATTTCATTTCAGAGAACAGCGATTGCTTTATAAAATTTCATACTTTTGAGATAACGATTTAACAAACTTAGCAATTTATTAGCGAATATTTGCGAGAATTAATGAGCTTTAAATTTTTACGTGTTTAACCGCATACGACAATATGACTACTAAATTTGCATTCTCCAAAGAACAAAGAAAAGAAAAAAATGGCTGCGCTTATTTCTATAGAACAGCGCTACTAAGAATATGATTGAAAAGAAACTAATAATAACAGCAAAATGAACTAAATTAGGGTTCAGACGGTGGCGACAGTGCTGACTGCGGCAACATCCCCTCGCCCGTAAATGAGCCCGCCCTGGCAAGTTTACATCCTGTAGCGCCGACGTCCAGCACAGCCACTTTTGTTACCGGCCGCTGAAATACTCTCATTCTGGTTTTAACCGTCACTATTCCGACCTGCCCGTCCTTTGCTTGCAGCGTATCCATGACGATCCCTTTAGGCCAGCTGTTGCGAGGCAGATCGGGATCAACGATGACGACTACGTCACCGACTTTGATCGGCGGTTGTTTCTTGAACCATTTGGTGCGGCGTGATATAATTGGCGCATATTCTTTAAGCCAACGTCGCCAGAATTGGTCGGCAAATTTTTGCGTTTGGGTCCATCGGTGACGAAGATCCACATCATCATGCATTATTGGTTTGTACCCATCTGATGATCCCATAAGGAGGTGGTTTGGGGTAATGGCTACATCATCAGTCGGTTCTAAAGGCACAAATGTAAGCGGTCGGGAATTTATTGAAAATTCAACTTCGTTGAGAGCGCACCGCAAGGTTTCTTCATTAAATTGCATTGTCGGACACAGGCTTCGGAGTACGGTTTTGACTGATCGAGTGAGTCTTTCCCACGCACTTCCCATATGCGGTGCACTGGGCGGGTTAAACCTCCAGGCTATATGGTCGCTAAACATCTTCTGAGCGGCTTCAAAGTTAGTGCCGTTATCGGAGAATAGTTCCCTTGGCCTCCCACGTCGACAGATGAAATTATTTATTGCCATAATGCATGAACTCGTGTCCAGGCTATGTGCTAACTCTATGTGAATTGCCCGAACTGTGAGGCAGGTAAAGAGCACACCCCATCGCTTCTCTTTGTGCCTCCCTACAGTTACAAAGAGAGGGCCGAAATAGTCGATTCCGGTGTGCGTAAATGGTCTCTCGAATGCCGCAAGGCGTGTCGCTGGCAACATGGCCATTTGCGGCGCGATGGGTGCGGCGCTATTGTTTTTGCAGATTTGGCACTTTTGACGAACATGTCGATATAAAACGCGAAGATTGCGAATATAAAATCGGCTCCTTATCTGGTTTATAACGGTTTCGTGCATCTGATGATGGTGTCGTTCGTGCAGCCAGCGAACGATGAGAAATGTAATTATATGGCTTTGCGATAATATAATGGCGTCTTCGTGGTTATTGAGGTGTTCTACTCTTCCTTTGGTGCGCAGGATACTATCGTTATCTAGGTAAACGTTCAGAGAAAATAGTTTACTCGAGCTACGAATTGACTTACTGCGGCGAAGACAGTATATTTCTTTGCTAAATTCTGTAGCCTGCGAATGCTTATAGAGGAACTTCCGCGCCCTTTCGTATATCTCAAAACTCACAGTCTCCGGTTTTTTCGCTCCTTTAGTTTTGGCCTTGCATTTTTCGATGTACAAAATGAATTTTGCAACAGCTCTAAGAAGACGTTTCCAGCATGATAAAATATTGAAAGTCGGGAAGACGTATTGGCAGTGAGTTCCCAAAAAATACGCCATGCTTCAGCTCGACATCCTCTTCATGGACTCCACTAATTTGCTCGCATGTTGGCCAGCTCTTTTGGTCCTGTTGTAGAAAGTCAGGACCGGAGAACCACAAATTTTGCTTCGCGCGTGATTTTCGTTTTGCCGCAAGATCCGCCGGATTCAGCGCCGATGGCACCCATTTCCACTGACTGACATCGGTGTGCTCAAGAATCAGGCCTATTCGATGCATCACAAATTGCTGGAACCGTCTTGGATCCATTTGTAGCCATTTTAGGGTAGTTTTCGAATCAGTCCAATAAGTTTGTGCAGTCGTACGAATTCGTTGCACATATAACACGTGCGCTGCCAATTTAACGCCAACGACCGCAGCTTGCAGCTCCAGCCGCGGAATCGATAACGGTTTGAGCGGCGAAACTTTCGTTTTGGCGGCCACCAAGGCAACACAGACGGATCCATTTTTTGATATTTTTAAATAGGTCACAGCCGAGTACGCGTTCTCGCCGGCATCAACGAAATTGTGCAGCTGTACGTCTTCTGCTGTGGCTAAATGAGGTGAATAGCATCTTTGAATACGGACGTTCTTGATTATTGGTATGACTTCCTTCCATTTGCACCATTTTTCGAATAACACATCGGACAATGGTTGATCCCATTCAAGGCCCGAGCGCCAGATCTCCTGGAGAAGAATTTTCAGATCGACAGTATAGCAAGAAATGAAACCCAATGAATCGAAGATCGACATTAGCACCTGCGTCCCAATACATACCCAAAATCTTGGTGGTGGAACTCCATTCCCGAGGACTTTGTCCCTCTCCAGGGGCTTCCAGCTGCCTCAGAACCGTTTTAGAGTTGGATGTCCAGTTCCGTATGTGAAATCCGGCAGCTGAATGTATCGTTTTCACTTGCGTTGCCAATACAAAAGCAGACAGGTCGTCATCAGTGCTGTCGATAAAATCATCAACATAATGATAGTTCCGAATCGCTTCGACCGCTCGTGAAAACTTAGCCTCGAAGTGTTCCGCGTTTTTGTCACGAATAAAATGCGCAATGCATGGCGCACAGTTTAGACCAAACGTAAGTGCACGCATCACGAATGTGCTAGGATGATCCACTCGATCGCCGTGATCCCACCAGAGAAAACGTTGAGCATGCATGTCGATCTCTCGTACGTTTATTCGGTGGAACATCTCTGCTATATCTCCGCATATAGCGATTTTTCTCACGCGAAAAGACATAAGAACGTGCGCCAACGGTTTTAATAGGTCTGGTCCACTGAGTAGGTAATCGTTTAATGATGCTCCGTCGGACTTGGCGGCCGCATCCCATACTAAACGCACTTTCTCCGGTTTGTTAATATTTCTGACGATGAAAATTGGTAGATACCAAATCCTCTCAGACTTGGACGACTCCTCCGGGGTTATTTTCCTGGCATAACCTTTCGATACGAGATTATCGATCTCCGCCTGGATTGTTTTCTCGAGCGCAGGCTCTTTTCCGAATATTTTCTTTAAGCACATAAGTCGCCTCAAGGCTTGAGAATAGCTTTCGGGTAGTTTCGAATAGTCGCTGCGCCAGGGCAGTCCAATTTCATATTGATTTCCATTCTTTTTGCACGTCTCGTTGAGAATCTTCATCGCACGATCATCATCAGATGAGAGCAGTCGAGTTGGCTTTGGTGAATCCACGGAAAAGAATTCTTTTACAGCTTCGTGAAGCTCCTCGTCTCTCTTTTGACAGTCGCATACGTGCAGATTCATGTGATATTCAGTGGAATTCGTCACACAGTTGCCTTGCAACGTCCATCCGAGTCTACATTTTGTGGCTATAACTTCGCTTCCTTTTCCCTCCTTCACTTTAAGGGGTACAGCCAGTCGCCAATTGTTGACACCTATTAAAAGCTTCGGCTTCACATCTGTGTACGATTCGAGTGGTAGAGCCCTTAAGAACGGATATCTAGCTCCGGCATCGGCTACGTCTAGGGACTGAGAAGGCAGATTGAGGTCTTCGACGGTGTGAACGTTTCTTAGTTGGAATCTATTTCCGCGAGTGAAATTTGCGATTTCGATTGTGGCTGTCATCGAGTCGTTCTCCATACGAGTGGTATTGCCCGTCCATCTCAGGCACAGTGGATTCGGATCGCCTTTTATTCCCAATTCGTCGAATAGGCTCCTCTCCATAAGAGTGACGGCGGAGCCTTCGTCCAAGAATGCAAAAACCTTCATTGTTTTTCCTTTCGCGTGCAACTTCACAGGAATTAATCGAAAAAAAGAGTTGTATGTGTTATCGTTGCGACTGGGAGCGTTTACTTGCGCAACCGTGGTCTCACCCGCGCTTGTGCTTTCCTTTGCCTTTCCCGCTTCAGCTTTGTTGTTATGTAGCAGTGGGTGATGTTTCGCCGAGCATCCTTCTGTGCCGCATTTTTTGTCGCTTGAGCATTTTCGTCGGTGTATACATAGGCACTGGCGACAGATGTTTTTCTCCCGAATTATATCCCATTTTTCATTAAGTGTAGAACCTTTGAAAACGTTACATTGCGGCACCTTATGATCTTGACTATCGCAAACATAACATTTTCCATTGCCGCGAGCGTCCGTCTTTTTTTCGCCTTGTCCGTCTTCAGCATTCGTGTGCGTATTTACCGATGCACTGTTCTAATTTGGAGCGAATGACACCAGTGTACTAGCCGATTGTCCCAACTGGTATAGCCAGTCGCTGAATAGTTTAACTAGAGGCACCCTTTCATCCTTAGGTAGCATCGCCCAACTTAATTTATGCACATTTGGTAATTTATCAACGAGCTCCTTTACTAAAAGCGGATTGTGCATGTGCGTTTCCATGTGGCAACTTTCCATTGTAGCGCATATGTTTTGTACGCTAAGCGAGAAATCAATGAGCGCATCCAACCTGTCTTTTACCGCCGGCATGCTTTTAGTTTTACCTATAACTCGCCCAAGGATGTGCTCCGGGCGCCCGTAGCACATTCGCAACGTAGAAATAATGTCCGGCACCATGGCAGGTAAACACAATTTACTTCTCACTGTATCGCGAGCTTTACCTTTTAGGCATTCTTGTAGTCTAATAAGATTCTCTGCGTTTGTGAATCCAGCTGAGTTGGTGGTGTTTTCAAAACTGCTGATAAAAAGCGGCCATTCCTCCGGATCGCCGTTTAACGTTGGGAGCTTCTTGGGTATGACCTGTCGCGCTGCTAATGGCGATGTCGTTGGCGAATTGTCAAACAAGCTTGTTTGAAGACCGATGGGTATTGTTTCTCCCATCTGTAACTGCGAAAGTATTTTATACTTGTTTTCGATACACTGCTGTTGAAGTTTCATCTCATCTTCTAAACGTTGCATCAACAATTTCGCTTGCTGTGACGTATTGACGGATTGGGCATTTGACATTCCATTAGTAGCCATACTTGGCGTTGCCACAGCAAAGTTATTGCGATTTTCAGAGTGGACGTTATAACTTGCTGGTAGATGGCGCTTATGCATTTCCGCTGACGTCATTACCGGCATGGTGCTCTGTGTCGTCACCGAAGAGTGTGTGAGAGAATTCTTGGTAGGCAGATTTTGTGTTGTTGCATTCAATCCCTTAGATAGGTCGCATGACATAGATCCCGTTAGACCGAATGAGTGGTTAGAATGTACAGACGTATGCGTTGCCTTCTCTGCTGGCTTTGGCCATGTGATTTCCACATGCTCGTTCAATCGCCCCGCTCCTGTCGCTGGTGAAGATTGAAACGATACCGGTGCCGTGTTTTCCATTGGCGTTGGTGTGACGGTGTCTCGCATTTGAGCTGACGGGGTCTGGCTGCAACAGTCACAGCTCCAACTATAGTCAGCTACGTCGCTTCCCACTCCTACAAAACCAAAATGGTACCAGAGATCGCATTTATCACACTGTACCATGTCCTCCGTATCTGGTTGGGAACATTTCCTACAGTTATGATCTGGAGGCATGTTGCGGTTGATCGTGAGGATTGATGTTTCTCGCGCGCAATTATCGCGAATTTATTAAATTTCCCGAAAACGTTTAAAAGTAAAAATTTAAAGAAATGTTCCGTCGTTACTTTAAGTAGGTAGTCTTGCGGTTAAGTGGAATGATTTTAACAGCACGCTTTTAAACTTTTGCTTGTAATTTATTAAATGTATAAGGAAAATTTCATTTCAGAGAACAGCGATTGCTTTATAAAATTTCATACTTTTGAGATAACGATTTAACAAACTTAGCAATTTATTAGCGAATATTTGCGAGAATTAGCGAGCTTTAAATTTTTACGTGTTTAACCGCATACGACAATATGACTACTAAATTTGCATTCTCCAAAGAACAAAGAAAAGAAAAAAATGGCTGCGCTTACCCAACAAGCAAGATAGGGAAATCTGACCAGCATTAAGTCCATTCGACCTAGTTTGGTTGAATTTTCCCTATTTTTGACCGTTTTTCTGCCTTATAAATTACCTGTCTTTAAAGTCTATTTTTCAAGGTAGAAATTACTTAAATTCTACCTTTGCGATGCCTTCAAAGTCATTTCAACTTTTAATAAAATTTTTGGTTGAAAAAATGTTAAAAATGCCCTCCTTAATGCCTTAGAAGTGACTTGACTTTGATTTCGAAATTATCTGAAGTTTTTAAGGCATATAAACCAAATTTTTACCTTAAATTCAAGTATCAAGTCCGTTTTACTTTAAAGGCTATATTAAGGCAAAAATTGACTTATTTTATTGGATACTTCAACGTATAAGTCGAGTAGTCTTGATTTTTCGACCTTAAAGTCAAATTGTCGATTAGGACGAAATAAGTCAAACTAAAAAAATCATATGCCCTGTTCTGCCCTATATTTGCCCAATTCATAAGAGCGTGAATGTTTTTGATCTAACGTAGCGCCAAAGAGCATGATGCTCTCAGCTCTCACTGCGCAAATGACGTCACGTCAGAACTTCTCATATGACGCTGATGTTGTTTTGAGTGTAACTCAAGCCAATTTTTGTGTTTTATTTATGTTTATTTTTATGTACAAATGCAGTAAATTTGTGTTTTATTTCAAATATTTAAAATTACAATAAGGGTCCTCATGGAACGCAGCTACACCGTGTAAACTGAGAAAAGTTAATAAAACTGTCAAATTTTGTATGAAATTTTGACTTTTTTACACGGTGTAAATGTTTTGCATGAGACCCCTTAATGTTTTTCTTTTTTGAAAATAGTAGGTAATGTTTTCAATATTTTTCTATAGAGTAAAAAAGACATATCGTTGGCTTAATATAGATGAATTTCGTAGATGGTCATATCATATACAGGCATGCTCTAGAATCTGAATTCATTTCGACTAAAAATTCAATTTGAAATGCACAAATATTTTGAAGGATTACATTTTAAATCGAAAACAGTTTTATGGGAAATATAAAATGGTTAAACAATTTTACAGTATTCAATTACTTAGACTTTCTTATAAAAACTACATTAAAAAAGTCAAAACTACAAATCTTCCTCTTTTATTCAGTTATTTTTTTTCCTGTAAAATACTGAAAATGCATGTTACGCCCTTTTTATATTAAGCTTATATTTAAGTTTGCCCCTCCGTCTGTTCATTTGTCCGTCTGTTCATTTGTCCGTCTGTTCATTTGTCCGTCTGTTTGTTCCGTAAAATACAACAAAAAAATAGGATTTTTTAATTAAATCGTTAGTTAAATGAGGAGCTTAGGAGCAAAAGGTGACATTTACGTGTTTGGAATTTTTGGGTTTTTCATTTTTATACGACTCAAAAGGTTGACTTTTATCATTATCCGCTAAGATTAGTTTAAAAAGTTACTTGCTTCGTAGAAATATGAGCTTGAAAAGCTGCTTCTGGGGCAAAAAGTTACTTTTTAATATTTATTTTCTCAATTTACTCAAAAAAATAAAAAGTGTAAATGTCACCTTTTGTTCCTAAGCTCTTCAAATATAAAAGTAAAACACAAAAGTTCCCTTGATTCACATGCAAGACAACAACCACGTCATGAAAAACTCCTTCATGACGTCACGCCATATCTCTTTCTATTTGCGCTAAATGTACATTGCACGCACGTGTTATTGAAATGTCGAGTATTTTGGCGGAATATTTACTTTCAAGGCGATTTAAAGGCAAAACGCCGAATTAGGTCGAAATGTCTCTAGAATGCCTCAATAAGTTGGAATACCTTATTGGTACTAAAATAAATAACAAAGGACCTGATAAGGCTACTTGAACGAAAAATGCCTTAATAAGTCATTTTAGGTCAGAAATTATTATAAAAAAACTTGACTTGTAAGTTTAAAATACTTAAATAGGGCATTCCAAATTATAGGTCGAAATTTCAAAGTGAATTTGACCTATTTGGTTAAGAAAACAAGGATATTCGACTTTGTGGTCCATGTTTACGTTCTGCCATCTTGTTTCGTATTTCAGTTTGCAAATTCTTCTTCTCAATCTGTTTCAGTATGAAAAAAAAATTTTTTTAAATAAAATTTTCTTTTATTTTTCATAATTGAAATGGCCCGTGAAAAATTCAGAATTGCAAGAAATACTTTCACCATAAATCTTAGCTGGCATATCTAATTTGGTTTTATGAATCGAAAATATTTTTCCATAAAACCCATATTTTATTTATTATTTTTTTCAAATAACAAAAGTAGTTGCTAGAATTTTCATTCTTTCATTCATTGAACTATGTGTAAATACATATTAATAAGTAAGAAATTATTATACCTATATCTTTCTCTTTTTCTCTACTTGAATTCATTTAATTCATAAGCCCAGTTTAGGTGAAAATTTCATAATTTCGACGTCCTTTTGACTTCTTTTATACTTATTTTTGGTCGAACTGCATTCTTAACTCCCTAACTTTAACAACTAAATGCCTTATTATGCCCTATTATTACTGCCAATCGACTTCCATTCTATTCCCCACTTTCGACGAATCAACGTCGAATGGACGTAGTTTTGCTTAAACGCAGTCGAATCGACTTATTTTCGACCTATTTTGTTAGTTGGGTATTTCTATAGAACAGCGGTACTAAGAATATGATTGAAAAGAAACTAATAATAACAGCAAAATGAACAAAATTAGGGTTCAGACGGTGGCGACAGTGCTGACTGCGGCAACAATAGTCTTCATGGGAGTTTTTCTTATTTTCCCTACTCGTGTTGTCGGCGGCGACAACGCGAGTACACTCGACTTTTTGCCATCTAAAAAATAAAAAACTTACTCCAAAACAATGGCCAGTTTTTGCCTAGGGGATATAAGGTCCTTCCTTGTCACTCGCTTTGGTAGAAGATGGAACTCAACCATTTCCAAAAGTTTTTCAAAAGTTTCCAAATTCATATGGAAATTGTCTTGGAATACTTTTGGGTCTTGTGACATATTCAAGAACTAAAAGTAGTTAAAATTCTTTTATTGATATTCGTAACCATTAAACTTTATTGACTTACATCCGTATCGAAGCGTCCTTTAGCATTCCTATCCCGAAGATATGGATAAACATGACAAGATCTCCTCTTTCGCTGTTTTTTCTCGCATACCAAATAGGAAATTAATGTACTATTTAGTACTTATAATTGTGATCTAAAATAATTACAACATTTAGTTATTCCCCAACAAATTTCCTTTTAAAACTCACATTAAAGAACTATTCATATCTCACTGTTTGGAGCTGTATTTTGTAGTCGCTTTTTTTCTTTCTTTAAATGTTTCAACAGCTGATAATGTAAAGTATAACAAGCGGGAAGATCGCTCAATTTGTTTACATTTTGTCTTATATGGGAATCTCGCTAAAAACTAACTTCACAAGAACGAGCTCTATACTTCCTGCATATCTGCGTAGAGCCCATAAAGCAACAATTTAAGCTCAAAAGATAATTTTGTTCGTCTACTCTATATGAAACGATCCACTGTGCGTCGGCTCGGTTTTTTATATAGCTTGAAAAGTTCTTAATTGAAACTTTAATAAATGTACTACGATATGTGTTTGCTTAATGTGCACCAATTTTTTCATTTTGTAATAAATTGACATACATTTTTGACTACGGCTACGAACTTGATTGGACATAGAATTCGGTATTTTTGCTGTAACACTGTGATCATAAAGTTATTTAGACAGGGTACGAGGGATGCTATTTATATTTTGCGTCTAGGCAACACTAGGAGCTTTTAGGTGAGATCTGGCAACACCATAAAACAGCATGACATTCGTATTGGTGATAGTCCTAGAATGTTTTGTCATTCGAGTGCGTTTTGACGTGTTAACTGTTGCTGGAAAAATTCATCTCGTCCAAAGAATGGAATTAAATCGAGAAAATTTTCGTGCGATGATATATTACGATTTTCGATGTGGATTAACTCGACAACAATGCATGGATAAGCTTAAAGTGTGTTTTGGTCATGAAGCCCCACACATTGCTACAGCAAACAAATGCTGAGGAAATATAAATGTGGTGCTTCAAAACTCGTATATAACATCGTGAAAGGTGATGATTCATGGATATATGCATATGATCTTGAAACAAAGCAGCAATCGACTGCGTGGGTCTTTCAAGACGAGCCAAATCCAAAAAAGTTGTTCGCGAGCGAAGCACTGCAAAGCATATGGTGGCCTGATTCTTCGGCATAACTGGCCATGCGGCAACTGTTCCATTGCAGAAATGTCGGACAGTCAATTCTGAATGGTACACAACTGTTTGTTTGCCAGAAGTTTTCGGTAAAATAAGGGAAAACGACAAGAGTTAACGAATCATTCTTCACCATGATAACGCGAGCTCTCACACATCGGCTCAAACAAAAGCCTATTTGACCAACCAAAACGTTGAAATAATGGTTCTCCCGCCTTACAGCCCAGATTTGGCTCCTAATCATTTCTTCCTGTTCCCGTCCATTAAAAAAAATTACGTGGACAGCGATTTTCGACGCCTGAAGAAGCTGTTGAAGCATTTAAAACCCATGTTTTGGAGTACCTCAATCGCAGTGGAAAAAGTGCTATATAAATAAAATGGTTTGAGCGCATGAAAAAATGTATTAATCAACGTGGAGAATATTTTGAAAAACAATAAAACCAATTTCGATGGCAAAAAATCTCTTTTTTTATGTTATGCGCAAAATATAAATAGCACCCCTCGTAGGACTAAAAACATTTTCTATTTCCCCTTTATATTGAATTACCTTGCTTATTTTTATATTTTGAAAGTTTTTCATAGCGTGGTATGAGATTGGTAGATATTTTATATGTAATGTCCCAACCGAAAATACTTCTGCAGTACTTCCGAAGTAGTGAAAATTCATACAGCGACTACTCGCATTACTAACCCTTAAGCTTGAGGTACAATAGGTGCGACAGAACGACACGACAAAACGATTTGTCGCATCTGATTTGTCGTGTTGCAAGCCAATGTACAATAGCAGGGAAAATCGTATCGTTTGCAATCATATGTTACTCGCAAACGACAAAAAAATTTGACAAAAACATTTTAAACCTTGCGATTAAAAAAAGTAGGAAAATGAGAGCATTAAGCTCGCACCGAATGTTGTTGTATGGTGGGTTCGACCAATGTTCGAATGTCGGGACCCATTGGGATCTTACGCTACAACATTTATTGGAATGAAAACAGACGATCCTAAAATGTTTTGTAAGGCCACTCGTATGAATGTTCAGCAATCTGACATTGACTATTTGAATGTAGCTTTCTTGCTTTTTCTTGCCACACTTGGTCCTTCCAATCGCTTTTTATACCCAGCGTAAGCGGGGTATATTAGTTTTGTTCAAATCTTGTAACAGGGAGAATTAAGCTCCGGAGATATAGAAAAATATATATGGAAATGATCAGGATCAAAAACTGAATCGATTTAGACATGTCCGTCTGTACGTCTGTCTGTCTGTCTGTCTGTCTGTCTGTCTGTCTGTCTGTCTGTCTGTCTGTCTGTCTGTCTGTCTGTCTGTCTGTATGTCTGTCTGTCTGTCTGTCTGTCTGTCTGTCTGTCTGTCTGTCTGTCTGTCTGTCTGTCTGTCTGTCTGTATGTCTGTCTGTCTGTATGTCTGTATGTCTGTATGTCTGTATGTCTGTATGTCTGTATGTCTGTATGTCTGTATGTCTGTATGTCTGTATGTCTGTATGTCTGTATGTCTGTATGTCTGTATGTCTGTATGTCTGTATGTCTGTATGTCTGTATGTCTGTATGTCTGTATGTCTGTATGTCTGTATGTCTGTATGTCTGTATGTCTGTATGTCTGTATGTCTGTATGTCTGTATGTCTGTATGTCTGTATGTCTGTATGTCTGTATGTCTGTATGTCTGTATGTCTGTATGTCTGTATGTCTGTATGTCTGTATGTCTGTATGTCTGTATGTCTGTATGTCTGTATGTCTGTATGTCTGTATGTCTGTATGTCTGTATGTCTGTATGTCTGTATGTCTGTATGTCTGTATGTCTGTATGTCTGTATGTCTGTATGTCTGTATGTCTGTATGTCTGTATGTCTGTATGTCTGTATGTCTGTATGTCTGTATGTCTGTATGTCTGTATGTCTGTATGTCTGTATGTCTGTATGTCTGTATGTCTGTATGTCTGTATGTCTGTATGTCTGTATGTCTGTATGTCTGTATGTCTGTATGTCTGTATGTCTGTATGTCTGTATGTCTGTATGTCTGTATGTCTGTATGTCTGTATGTCTGTATGTCTGTATGTCTGTATGTCTGTATGTCTGTATGTCTGTATGTCTGTATGTCTGTATGTCTGTATGTCTGTATGTCTGTATGTCTGTATGTCTGTATGTCTGTATGTCTGTATGTCTGTATGTCTGTATGTCTGTATGTCTGTATGTCTGTATGTCTGTATGTCTGTATGTCTGTATGTCTGTATGTCTGTATGTCTGTATGTCTGTATGTCTGTATGTCTGTATGTCTGTATGTCTGTATGTCTGTATGTCTGTATGTCTGTATGTCTGTATGTCTGTATGTCTGTATGTCTGTATGTCTGTATGTCTGTATGTCTGTATGTCTGTATGTCTGTATGTCTGTATGTCTGTATGTCTGTATGTCTGTATGTCTGTATGTCTGTATGTCTGTATGTCTGTATGTCTGTATGTCTGTATGTCTGTATGTCTGTATGTCTGTATGTCTGTATGTCTGTATGTCTGTATGTCTGTATGTCTGTATGTCTGTATGTCTGTATGTCTGTATGTCTGTATGTCTGTATGTCTGTATGTCTGTATGTCTGTATGTCTGTATGTCTGTATGTCTGTATGTCTGTATGTCTGTATGTCTGTATGTCTGTATGTCTGTATGTCTGTATGTCTGTATGTCTGTATGTCTGTATGTCTGTATGTCTGTATGTCTGTATGTCTGTATGTCTGTATGTCTGTATGTCTGTATGTCTGTATGTCTGTATGTCTGTATGTCTGTATGTCTGTATGTCTGTATGTCTGTATGTCTGTATGTCTGTATGTCTGTATGTCTGTATGTCTGTATGTCTGTATGTCTGTATGTCTGTATGTCTGTATGTCTGTATGTCTGTATGTCTGTATGTCTGTTGTCTGTATGTCTGTATGTCTGTATGTCTGTATGTCTGTATGTCTGTATGTCTGTATGTCTGTATGTCTGTATGTCTGTATGTCTGTATGTCTGTATGTCTGTA